>VMBQ01000254.1:302330-336055 GCA_007657795.1 Dreissena rostriformis
ATATATACATGTATATGTACTTGTTATAAATGTAATTTTATTTAAAAATCAGGAAGTCAAACAAAGTTAAATTGATCATTATCTCGTTAAACACAGAGTTTTCTCCGTGTTGTCAATGCTGAGGGCCGCCCTGTTGGCTTATCAATTTGCTGATCATTAACCTCGGAGACCCCAATCATGCAAACCTCACATATCGCGGGACGTTCTTAATCTCCTTCCATAAGCGTGCCCGCAGAGTAGCGAGGGAAATTGGGGAAATCACGTGGACTGTACTGTATTGTGACAGTGACCTTGACCCAATTTCAATAGGGGTCATCTATTGGCCAAGGCCAATGCACATGTGAAGTATCAAGCCAATCGGTCAATCAGTTCAGAAAGTTATTGATCGGAAACGAACTGGTCTACCGACAGACAGACAGACCAACCAACATCCAGCAAAACAATAGACCCCCTCTTCTTGGAAAGGGGGGCATTATCAATATATATGGGTCACGCTCTGTAAAAAAAGGGTTAAATGCATGTGCATAAAGTGTTGTCCCAGATAAGCCTGTGCAGTTTGCACAGGCTAATATGGGACTGCACTTTACGCACATGCATTTAACCCCCTTTTCACAGAGCCTGACTCATATCACTAACATATAAATATCACAGTCATCCTGCAAATTGACTCACCTGCATGGCACCGTCAGACCTCATGATGTGGCCGTAAAAACTGATCCCTCACACTCAACAAATGTTACAATTATACCCGACAAGTGGCTGCGTGTAGATTTGTACTTTAATTGTAGGATATCAAGGTAAATTTGAATATAATTTATTCATATTAACTTAAATATGCATTGATCTTAACATAGATCTTTACAAAAGCAAGAGCAAATTTTTATATTGTACACATTTAGTTATTTAAAAATTTTAATGCTAGCAATCAAAGTAATCTTTTTTTTTTAATACAAAATTAATGGTCTATTTTTTAAATGAAATACAAGTACTTTGTAAAAATCTCCTTTAAATAATGATGAACCAGTACAAAACCAGTAAAAGGAATTAAAACTCCACCCTGCTTAACAAAGTAAATCACACAATAAAACTATGCACCGAGCCCTATATTTTACACAATTATGTCCACAAGAAACCATCAGCCATCGACACAAAAACAAACAATAGAATTATAGGCATTGTTTCATTGCATACAGCATCTGTTGATTTTCTCACAGATCTTCTTCCGGTGGCAAAAGCACCCTAATGCAACACAATTCAATAGCGTGGAATACAGTAACCTGTGTCTACTACAACTCTACGTCCATTATTGAGTCTGGCAATCAAGTGTTGCAGGAAATTTATTGGAGCTATGGCAAAATAGTGAAATCTCTAATCAATATATGGCCGACATGCCAGTGGATTGCTGATACATGTGATACGTACATCACAATTACTTGGAGCTCACGCATGCATTGACAGTTTGTCCTGTCACAGACTTGAGTGTGAAGTGGTTGATAGTTTACCATGCACTCCCATAATGTTCTCATTCGTTATTGTGTAATTCTTTGTAGTACAATGCAGCTGCAGCTTTTTTTTATAGAATTCATTCTTAACTTATAAGTGGAGGTGGTTTTAACAGCAAAATGTGTAATTATTCATAATATTTAAATGTATTTTTCTATCATGTCAAATTTTGATATGCTTTTTCTTTAACAAAAATGTATGCACACATTCCAATTATCCAAAACACCAATGTGGCTTTAACAATGTTACAACTATTGAATCATGGATGACAAAAACTTTTATAATGAACAATCATTTTTGGAAGCATCTTCATTTGAAATAAAAATGTCCTCAGCAAAGGACATAAAATTTCTTCAAGATAAGTGGGATGCGTTTCAAAATGCACCAGTAGGTTTATAGCAACTGAAGGAAGACATTTATTTTATTTAGCATAGGCAAGAACATTGTGCCTGCTTGCGCCAGGAAACAAAGACAACTATGGCATCAGTTACAGAACAAATGCATACACTGCAAAATAAGCAATAATTTTCTTGGTGTTTAAAAATGACATTTTGAGGGCAAATTAATTCCTGGATTTCTGATTTTGTCTGCAGAAATAAACGGAGTTTGCTTCGATTAGTCAGTAATTGTTTATATATTAGGTGGAGTAGTCACCACAGGAAGGTTGGCAAATTAATGCCTGGATTTCTGATTTTGTCTGCAAAAATAAACAGAGTTTGCTTCAATTAGTCAGTAATTGTTTATATATTAGGTGGAGTTATATATAGTCACCACAGGAAGGTTGGCAAGGTTTATCACATGCCTATTAACTATTTAACTATTTCTATAAATTGTAATGACAATACACCCATACAAATCAATATGTCTTATTTCTTTCCAATCAATAACACATAGAAATTCTTTCAACCATTTGTTGATCAGATGTCCTCATTTATTGTCTTCGATACAGTGTGTTGGCTGATAAAAAAACNTGTTATGTTTAAGCTATGAAAACAATAGAAAGACGTATGTCTATAAACATACATAAAGCATTTTGATAAACCCGAGTGCTGTTTAAACGCCCAAATTATAACAGAAGCTAGACATTTTCTGATATTGTGAGTCTATCAATCAACTGTGTTTGCGATCGTTATTGTTATCGCAAGAATAAATTGTAATTAATAAATAACCGATTAAAGTTGTTAGAATATACAATATTTAATAACACCAAGCATACAAAATTATAGTTTGTGTATTTATGTGCATATATGGATTATTGTTCACCAAATATGAATATTTTCAAAAAAATATATAATTAACTATTCATTAGAATAAGTATTGCATACGTAAACATGTATACATAAATGTAAAAACAATGGCTTCTTTATACTGTGCACGTAATGTCATGTACACAACACGTGTTGCTAATTCAAATATCCAAAACATGGAGAATCAGTGTAAAAAGGCGCCATTCATTTTACAATTTTCTTCTGTTCCTACGTACTCATAGCAATTGTGTTTATTTTTTCTGTCGGAAAATCAAATATCTCTTTACGGGCAGTTAGTGCGTATGCATGTAGTTCCATATATGACAAAAATTGTTCACAAAATTATTTGATGAAGAGCTTTCTTTTATACAGAGAGCAAAGTCATGTTGTGTTTTACTTAAATGTTTATAGAAATGCATTTCCAGACGAATAATGGCCCGCTGAGTCTTCACAAAAAAATGTCAATGCATGGACACTAAATACAATGCATTGTTCTTGATTCGCACAGCCATACTTATTTATTAGCGTATGTCTTCGAAGAATAATGCATTTTACAAGTTTGGAAATAATTGGTCAGCTTATATTTATGGCCTAAATTTCTACTTGCCGTGACCTACATTAAAGAATGACATTGTGCATTATTAAAAACAAACACATACTATATATAACACATTTCCAAATGTTCATTTTGCATCCTTGTCGGTGTTTGTTTAATTGAACAAATAAATTTGCACCAAAGTAAGGTTTTGAGGTTTAACCGCTGTTGATTGTTCATAGTTGGAGATAAAGAGGCATGCACTTGAATATAATGGAGAGTGTACACACGATCTGAAACAATTTTTTTTCCTTTAATGTACAATAGTCAAAGCAGTAACGAATAATGGTTGATTATATTTCTGCATGCGCTTATCGTGTTTTTATTTTCTTTACCGTTTAATCCACTTCTTACTGAAGATAAAATATTTATTACAATAAACTGAGAATCACGTTTTGATAGCGGTATCAGTATCAGATCACACAACACTTTAATATCGGCGTTTACTATATGATTCAATATAATTAGCTTCTTTTGACTATTTTAACTATATATATTTTTTCCTCGTAGATAACACATTAAGCAATTGTTACATGCATGCTGTAGAGAATTGATTGATTATAATCGTTATTGTTGAAATAATAGTCGGACCTTTTGTTCTGTTTAGTCTGCTAATTTGACAGAAAAGAACTGATTGAACAAAACAGAACTAACATTTTATTAAGCGATAAGTCCATAAACATTTATATACATTATTGTCATGTGTGAATACTGAAAAGAAGGTGAATTTGAATTACGATGCTATAAGGTTAATATTAATGTTCGCGTGTGTATTTTGTGATAAATTCTGATCTAAGTGTGCGGTTAGGCGCCATCAACTTGTGAAACCCTTTAGGATTTTCATTGACCGTTCAAATGCAATGATCCCAGTTTTAAGCATTGTTTTGTGTTTGTTGTTTGTGTTGTTTTTTGTGTTTGTATCGTATAGGCTTTTTGTTGATTGCCTTAAATATAAGAATACTAGAGGTTTACAACATTTAAATTTGATAAGGTCTCTGGAGTTTAACTTTATTGGGCATTCCAACCCTGACGATGAACACATCAAGCTAAATGTTTTTCATTAAGAACAAAAATATGGTGTACGCCTTTGATTAAGTGGGACTGCAGCAGTTGTAACACATAGATGTAAGCATCCAGTTTTAAATTTTCAAATTTACACAACTGTTTAAAATAAAAATAAAGTTTGCAATACTAAATAGGACATATTGCTAATATAACTAGAATTAATCATTGTAACAATCACCGGAATACGGACGTGAAATAAGAAAGTAATTCACTCAATTCTACAATGCTGTTTGATAGGGAATCGAAAGAGCGATGACAAATATTCTTCCTTAAGTTGACATCCTTATAGAGTAACGGAATGATCATGTTAGTCATTGGAATATATTACTTACACTGAAACTGATTTATTTTTCATCTAACTTGCCTATTTGTCTTAAAATGTTCGGAATTATTTGTTTTGTATTTCATATTTGGATGATAGGTAAAATAAGTAAACACATGTTACTATCAGTTCTCGTCTGAACTTATAAAAGAAGAAGTGAATGAAACATTTATATTTGTTTAATTTTCATACTTTACATATTTGAACGATTAAGTCAAGTAAAAATACATTTGTAACAAAGTAATGTCCATGTTTATTGTTGCAAAAAAATAATAAACATATCAACTTGTGCGTGCTTAAACTATAGTGTATTTATACGCATTGTAAAGATTTATTTCCATTTACTGTGAAAATAGTTTTCTTATTGTTTGTAAACTCTGTTTATTTTAATTGTGATTGTACATTTCAACTTATACATACATAGTTACGCATTATGCATATGCTAAAAGTACCAACATGAAATCATTTGATAACATGGGATGAAAAGGGAAATAATACAGTAACTTCCATTATGCATGCACATTAGGAAGAATAAAACAATAAAATCACGTTTCGTATTATTTTTGTAACGAACAAAAACACAAAAATGAAAGAAAACATAAACATGGCTAAGATATGTGTTCTATTGTTAGAAACCATCCCACAGGACGAACCATTGTGTAGGAGATGCTTGAGCGTGACTTAATATATATATATCGGCAATTTTAAGTATGCTTTTATTTGCTTAATAGATTCGATTTTATAATAGAAATCNAATCACGCATCATACACGAACGCAAATGCATAAACAATGACAATCACATTGGAACGTTCGATACAAACATTTAACACTAACATGGTCTAGATTTATTCACAAACACGTGTAAACATATAAACACGCATCGAAATTCAAACAGCAATAAGCACTAAATGTGTGTTTATGTCACATTTTCATGTCTTCGAGTGGTTGTTATTATAAAGCATAAATGGTTTTATGTTTTGCTTTGAAGGTGTCTTAAGCAGTTCGTACTATGGCGGTCATCTCACACTGACTCCGTGCCAAAGCCGATGTACTGTTATTTCCGATTTAGTCTTCAATATCACGTGTCAACCGTCAGATAGCGATTCGATATCTGTCACGTGGTACCTTGTGAACGGTGACATCGCTGGGTTCCTTAATGTTCTGAACAAAACAAAGGACTCTGTGCATGTTGGTGTTAACAGTACACTGAGTTTTGTTCCCGAACGCAAATACCATAGATGGAACCTTTATTGCATCGCAGAAAATAAGGATTTTACTATTTATTTACATGGAACACTACTAAATGTTCAATGTAAGTATAATTTCGTTTTTTAATGTTAATAGTCAACTAAGCAAGCCATCTTGCTCGAACGTTCGTTTCAGAAGAAAATTGGCATGTACGTATTCACGGCAAAATGAAATGGATAAATGGAAAAAATGCTTATTTTTTATAATCTATTGATATTAAATATTAATAAAATAATAGACTATTTACATTTTGTACATATAACATGGTCTCACTGCGATTTTTTTTAACCAAGTGAATCATCAACTCTGTATTAAGCAATTTGGACGAAAGGAAAATGTATTTGAATTTAGAGTTAAGTTCTTTACATGAGCTTCACGTGTCTGGACATAAATGAAACAGAAAGTACATAACCATGAATTGCATTTGTTAAAATTGAACTGGTTTTCAGATGGACCAGACAGACCATCGTTCAAACTAGGAGGACAATACATTAAATCAACCACTGTAAGTATAATAGAAGGAAGTAGTCTGTCCGTAGAGTGTTTTGGAAACAGCAATCCGTCGGCAACAGTAAAGTGGTACAACGGGCCTTCTCAACACAATGGGACGTGGCTTAACTTAAGCAATATTAACTCTAATAGTGCCGAGAGATTAAAATGTGTTTTGGAAAATCAGATGAAATCCTCAGACAGCAACCAGCGATATGGAAAAAACAAAAGATATTTAAATTTGGAAATTCTCAGTAAGATTTATGTTTATTTCAATATTTTATAAAAGGAAACAATACATTGATAGCCATCTGAATGGAATAGGTTTGTTTGACATCACGTATATATGCATGAATGTGGAAAACATGTTTTAATGATACTATTGCGTATATTTATACGATAATATAATTATGTTTTAGCACCACCAACGGTACCGATCATAAGTTACAGCGGTAATCACATTGTAAATAATATCACCCTCATCGAGGCAAGAGACTATGATTTTAATTGTTCAAGTGTAGGAAAACCATCACCTCAAATCCATTGGAAACTGTTAAACAGTACGATTCAACAGGAAGTATTGTATTTCGGTAATGTCAGCGCTTTACACAACACGATAATCACTTGCTGCGCAACAAACCACATGATGCCAACAGTCGGAGGCGCGAAGCATGGATTGGAGTGCACACATCTGAATGTGAATGTTTTACGTAAGTAATAACTTGAAAAAAGATTCCATTTTATCTAAAAATATGGGCTTTGTAATTGACGTAGCGACAATAGCTCTATGCTCCCTTAAATAAACTATTTTCAAAGAAAGCAACTGAAGGCTTTTCTTCCTTCTTCCTTAATGAAATGCCCATATCGGCCCTTTAAACTTAATTGTGTACGGCTAAAACAGATACAGTATGCAAACTGTTAGATAATGTCGACATCACGATTTGTTAAACATTTTTTAATAATATTATTTATGTTTATCGAAATGAATGATATTTTCAGATAAACCTATGTTTGCATTCAATGCCAAATATGTTGTAAAGGAAAACGATTCATTCAATATTACCTGTACACAACAAAACATAAACACGGCGGTCACGTGGATGAGGCGAGGAGACGACAATTGGTCAGTGACACACAACACAATACACTTGCCAAAAGTCACACGGGAGAACGATGGCAATTATACCTGCAAATTACGATATTCGATCACGGATTCGTTTGAGCATTCGATCAGCGGTGACTCAGAACATTCATTCCATTTAAATGTTGATTGTAAGTAGTAATGTTATCTAATATAATTGCATGATTAATTTTTCAATTGTTTGGCTGGAACGTTGATATAATTAATATGATTCAAGTTGATGTTATTGTCTTAATTGCTATGTACTAAATGCTGTTTTATATAACGTCCATGAACGAAGCTCGACATTCGCTTAATACATAAAGACAATGTACATATATTTGTACGTATGGTATGTAACAGTGCAAACATTATAGATGCAGATGTGTCGGTAGAAGTTACCTCTACGACATACACAACTTCAAGTAAGATACGATTACGTTTAAATTTTTTTATTATTGGTACTACACTGACAAACTTTAAATCACATTTCTAAGCTAAAGATGAAAATTTCAAAATGTGTCTTTGCTAGTGCCTTTAACTTATGTGAGCCAGTACTTGTGCTGCAAGCAGCAGGTGAATCTTAAACACCTTTTGGACTTTCTGTTCACAGATCTTTGCATGAATTCAAATATAAACGTGATTTGTGTGTTCTATTAAAACCGTCTTCATGTAGCGATTGTCCGAATATGTACGTTCAGCGGAAAGTTGCTAAGCTCTAAAAAAATACCCATAGTATTTATCTGTATCGAATAGTGGAGAATCATTCTCCATCAGGGAATGCCACATATCTATGTGGTAATAATGCGCTGTCCGTCATTTTGAATGCCATTGATTTTACAAATAACGAAATAGCACATGTACAAGTTTGAAGAACATTCAAAGATGTTTATTGATGTCATGTTTAATTTTAATCTAAATATAAGATACTTTGGACACAAGAACCATTATCAGTAGTGTAATCCTGGTAACCGTCCCCTTGTGGTGTATTTAAGGCAAGTGACCAATTGCATAAAACAGAACACGACTATTCATACAGCAACACAAAATATGAAAATGTTTACTATGTTTTAATAATACAAATTGTGTTTAAAAGTCCCTTCGTGGAGTTCCTGAATGCATAATTTCAATTATTAATACAGCTAATGTTTTAACATAGTTCAGTATATTGGCATATGGGTTTCGCGATAATGAATGTACAAACGTCTTGAAGTTAATATACTTAAACGCGAAAGTTCGATACGAACCACTTTTACGTTTGTTAACCAAATTATTGTTTGTATGATCTACAGAACAAGATTCATTCGTTGCCGCCGGTTTAGTTGGTGGTCTATTGGTGTGTTGTGCTACAGTTGTTTTTGCGTTAAAACTACGAACGACGTGCCGGGCTGGTAGAACCAACAGTAGAGATATTCATACGCGTACGCAGTTTCAATTACCTAACTTTTAAATCAATGATGATAATGCATATGTGTGATTTGTTCTTATGAATGCAGTTCGTTATTTGTAAGGTGAATTTAAATCTGTCAAATAGTCAGTTTATTAATATTATCCACTTTGGTGTATTCCTTTTTGTTATGTAGCTGGAGCAGGTGAGAACGAAATGTATATTTCAACTGTATACCGAGATGCAAGAAATGTATCAGGTACTAATCCATTAACAGGTAGGAACCTAACTGTCTTACTGAAAAACTATTTAACTTATAATAACAATATATTAAGTATGATACTGTGTACGTTGATTAATATTTAATTGTAAAGCTAAGAACAACATATCAACTTCAAACTTCAATTTGTTTGATCTTTATTAAGTAGAAACTCAACACTTTTTATGAGACAATATAATTTAACCTCTTTTAATTCCATTTTGACAGCATTGCCTGACACATCAGAAAGGGAACTGCAATCGACTATATTTCCTTACAATTTGGTATGATTTGTCTTCATATTTTAGAAACTAGCTAGGAGTATATTATTTAAAAATAAATCGAATAGATTTTTATCAATCTGAACAACATTTTTTGGCGTAAATAAATATTTACCCTCATTGTTTTATAATTATGACTGAGCGATGTGAGAGGTAATAGTAACTCTTTTTTCTATTTTGCATTGACCGCTCCATGGCAACGACCGAATTCATGTTGTAATGTGAATTTGTGTTACGCTCTGTTTTGGTCTATCAGTCATTTGCGAAGGACCTCTTAACAAACGACCTCTAAACACATGAGATCTTTAAACACGGCCTCTTTCAAATGACCTTTTATTAAAGGACATTAAAAAAAATCCCCTTAACAAAATAAATCTTAATAAAATACTGCTTAATAAATGACCTCTAAATCACGGATATCTTAAAAAAAAGGCCTCTTACAAAATGTCACTTTTATAAACGACGTGTTAGTTAACAACCTGTTGTCGGCATTGTTGCATTTTGCTTTTATATATAATTTTCAGTACTCCGCTATATTAGAAGAACCAGATAACGCCTATGACAATGTATACGATGAATTTGAAGCTTAACACCATGGGAAAGCATCTTGCAAAGTACAAAAAAGTCGTTTATTATGTAGAGCTAAATTGTCGAACGGGAAATATATCGTACTAAAGCAACAGAAAGGGAAAAGTGATTTTGAAATAGAAAGAAGTTTAAGACAAAATGAAAACTAATATTGATTGTGTGATTTTTATTTTTCGACTTGTAGATAGCTTACGTTAATGTATTATAATTGCTTATATATAATCTTCAAATAACTAACCTATGCACTTCAGTCTAGTTTTATTCATGTATCATGTTTCATTTGCTTACAAATTAAACCATTAATCATGTAAAATTGTTCTTGTTACGTTTACATAATTAGTTTATATTATCAGACCGATAGAAACAAATTTCCTGAGTTCCTTTGTAAAATAAAAGAACGTAGAAAAAACTGGATTATTTCATCAAAAGTTATTTTTATTAGAATTTCGTCAAAACAAACTCACTTTAGCAGTTGCCAATACCACATGTGTTTCAATCATGTGGAACAAATAATTAAACATGTCTACAAGAAATTGTCACGATGACAATTCCGTACGATATTAAAATGTGAAGCTACTGTGATTGTGACGTATATTAAACAAAGTCGCAAATAAAGCAACACTTGTGTACAATAATTAATTGTTAAATTAAATTTACCTTCAAATTATTGCTTCTCTTCATAAATTATGTATACATTCCATTAGTTTTGTTTCCAAACACATAATTGTATATATAATTGAATCCGTGCATTTTTGTGAATTCAAACTAAAGTACAAAGTTTGCGTTTCAGAACTCATTTTGTTAACTGAAATATTTTTTGGTATTTTTATCCGAATATTTTATATTTCAAAGAATGTCAGAAGTTGAAATATTTAAACTAATTGAGAAAATGCAATACATTGCTTACTATGGTGATGGAAACAATACTTGGAAAGCATTAACCAATAAATGATCCACATGTATTCTTTATTTATTATCCCAAGAATCTGTCAGGAATTGTAGTTCTCCAGTCTTTAATTTATATAAATTTGACAGATAATTGTTCGCAATGTTTTACTTTTAGTATAAATGTAAAAGAAATTTGTTGCATTTAATGCAGCTAATAATAGCAGCTATGTGTTCGGGAGTGACAAGCGTTTGTTCTTGATATGTTTTGATGTTGTTTTCCCGTTGTTTGTCTTGATAACTGCCATGTAGAAATTAGCAAGAAAAACAACGGAAAAACACAACAAGAACAAACGCGTATCAATCCCGAACACATTCCTGCTACAATAACATAATATTGAAAGTACTGTACATATAAATTCTCCTATAAAAATTACTAAACAATGTTCTTAAAACAATATTCATCAATGCGTATCCTTGCGGAAAAACACATACAGACACAGCAAATGGAGATTAATATAAGAACAACAACACTACACAATTATTGCAACAATGTTTTTCACTGTAAAATATATACATGCATTACAACAGATAGTGTTACATAATCATGTTATTGTTTTATATCTGGCTATGATTTTCTGATTAGCTTAAACAAATAAATAGGTGTGATTCCGTCTCCAAAATTTAAAACATACACATGTTTATTTATAACTGAACTTAATAATGTGAAGACTGTAAAGTAGAATAAATTGTATAATAATTACATATGAATAGTCAATACATAGACCGTTTATGAGATGGAAGCTTTTAAACATAAAACAATACAAAAGAAAAATGATTATATTTGAAGGCACAGTCATTTGTTAACAACGTCACTTAAGTGTCTGATATAAATGTTCTGAGTAAAACCTTACTGTTTGGACATGACATTTGAATTCACTTAATTAATAGCATATACCGACCTCCCAAGTATCGCCTTTGTGTAAATATTTTAACATTGAACATTTGTCGCGCCTGTCTTTTGATCACTGCGATAAATTTAATTTGCGTGGTATATCATTACTGTCTTATAGTAGTATGTTCTTAATTTATATCACTTGCAAGGAACCTTTATCCACATACAGGAACCATAGGAACATTATTAAATATTCACAAAATCATACAAAGTGCATGTGTTGTAAAGTGGCGCATTATGTTTAACCACACACACATTTTTTCTTATTTCACAATAACATTTTACTTCCATTCTTTCAGTTTCGGCCACAGAATTTGAATATCTTTACCAGAACAATTCGGTGTTTGTTTCTTATTTAACTTCCGTCATTTTCTTCACTGATTGTCCAAGTGTAAATTCCAAACCGCGTGTCTACATTATACCAACTTATTTTAGTAGAACATATTTAACCTTAAACATTTATTGGCACATGTTTTTTCATGCGCTTGTTTAACCAGCAATAAAATTCTATAAAATGCAAACGTTATTAAGATTTAAATGCATCGTACTTAAAGTTACGATCAAATAACCTTCCGAGCTGTAACAAATTTGGTCTTAGTGCGTCTAATAAATGTGCATGTTTCACATAAAGTTTTAGAGGCTCTATTTGACAAGGTTATGCTAATCCAAAGGATCCACAGGAATAGATCATGTACAAGTAAAGACACGTGTAGATATATATAAGCAATTATTACTGCCTTTAAAAGAACAGACATCATCTTTTGTGGACATACGGGTCTGCGACCAAATGCTCAGTACGACCCATATTTTTCACCCGTATGAGGCTTCAATAAAATATCATACAGGTGTTTATTTCTTGTGTACTGGAGTTCACTTAAATCATTATTGGTGCACAAATAACATTGTTAAAAAGGATAATGCAAAGTACTTGTCTCGAGAAATTATTTGGGCGTCGGCGATGTTCTACCAACACGAGGGAGTTTGCCACTGTTTACAAGAGCTCTACGTGTGCAATTGAACTGACTTTTAATAAACAGTTTGTCACTTTTACATCAAGACTGCTTTTGTTGCAAAGTGTAGTTTGAGCAACGGTTCTCTTCATGTAGAGAAACTTTCTTGCACTTAAATATTTGGACAAGAAGCCGCAACCTCCAATGGGTACAGAAACTTGCATAACATGAAAAGAAGTCATTCTATTCTTCCAAATTGTGTCGTGAAAATTTAGGCTTAGGAATCCAATTTGCTCCTATGAACCGGTGAAATGCTCCTTAAAATAGCAAACAACTAAAGCCTTCCCACCAACCCTTTCTTGCAAACAGTGCGAAATGGCCATGAATAATTTTCAAAATGAAGAGATTATTGTGCAAGCAAGCACATTTGAGAGCGTTTAAATAATCTTGAATGTCAGATTTGAGTTGTAGTTATTTGTATTGAATGTATTGCTAATGGGAACTAGACTGCTGCACATAAAGTCAGAACCACACGTTCCGCAAACAGTTGTATTGTTAGCTCAGGTCGCCATTGTTGGAGGACATTTTGAAATGCTATAGGTAAATTTCAATTGCTTGAACTATCTAATCTGTAGACCTTCCAGTTTTCTGTGTTGAAGGCTAGTACTTGGTTGGTACGATATGTGAAAATATGAATCTGGAGCGAATGTGCAGTTTATTGTTCAATACGGCTGAATTTCTTCTCGGAAAAGAGAAGAATATATATTAAAATTATTAACTTAATAAATTCTAAATATTTTCCAGCATCTGATTTGGAAGTGTGTTGTCATTATTTTTGTTCAGGCTACACAGTTAGCTATTTTATAAATGTGCCTGTTTTTATCAGGTATACATATTCTACATTTATGGACAGAAATCGAGGATCGATCTCAAGACAGGTCGATACGCTGGCGACGGTATCCCCCCCTCCACCCCACATCTACGCAGTCAATGTTCATGCCAAAGTACGGAAAGCTGATTCTGCCGTGCTATATCTTTAGTACGTCGGTACACATTTCAATCAAGGGTTGATTATGCGTTGTATTATCCTTTACGGGGTGAAATATTAATTAAAGAATGCATGTCAATCACTGCCTGTATAATTGTCGATCTCGCAATAAACGTATAAAAGTGTAATTCTCTTAAGTGGTATACGAAGCGTAGGAATACACATTGACCGGATATCGCAGCCACATGATCTACTGTTAAAGCTATATTAGGTCATTGTTTACAATGGCAACAGGAAAAATATTACAAATACAACGATTGTTTACTTAACATCCGTGTCTGTGTTTGTTTAATCAGACCATATACGCGATGGAAATTAGGCAAGGAAAATATAATGTTTCGTATTGAAGTCGTACCAAAGTCAATGTATCATCTTTAACCAATTTTGAATGTGGCTTGTTCGATTTAAATGAAAATGCACTTGAACATAATGGAGTGTGTACACACGATATGAAACAGTGAATGATTTTATTTTCTAAAACTTGATGTCAAACAGTATCATTGACTATATTTTGTCCTGCCTAAAGCGTCTTTTTCTCCAAATTTAGGGTACAAAACTATCCAATACTGACATGTTTCGTAGTATGAACCAAGTAGCAGGTACTTAAAACGATTTATCATATGTGTGGATTAAGTTACAGAGATCATAACGCTTTAATATTGGAATGGACGTTGGTATTCAACACAATTCGTTTCTTTTCGAATACTCCAGAAATCAGATATTAAATGTGAAAACAATACATTTTTAAAATTAATTTAAATCAATACCGTTGACACATTTGGTACGCGTTTAACCTGTTGCTATTCCTCCTACTACCACTACTACCAACGTTATGACTCAGAATTCGGTAGCGTTTTGTCTGCTAAAATGACAGAAAAGAAGAGACCAGAACAAAACGTAACTTACAATCTATTAAGACAGACTGGCATACAAATTTAAATACATTATTGACATGTGTGAATATTGTAAACAAATAGTTATCAAAACAGTTAACAGTGCAAATTTGATACATGACTGCAAACGTTTTACGTAGTACGCTAAACGTGGTTCAATGTTGCAAGGAAAATACTAATTTACACTTGTTTGGCATTGAAATTATATAATGTTAAACCAGCCATAGACTTATTTGTTTTTCTTTCATTTGACTTTTAAAACAACATGAAGTATATAATACACAATGGTTTTCTAGTGCGTGAAGTATCTCACTATTTGAAATGCATTATATATTTTACGAAAATAAACAATATATTTATAATAAATGTTTTCTTTAATAAAACTCAGATTTGTGAAATGTTTAGAGCATTTGTTAAGGGCTTAATACATATAATTCATAAAGAAAGCTTAATAAAAAGTTTAGCACTAGCGTTTTCAAGCACTACTTGCATTAAGGATAAATGTGTGCAACCAAAATACATAAAACATTATACGTGGGTAATAAATACAACAGTTTAAAAAGTGTAAGAGATACATGCAACAGCAGAGATCTGAAACAAATATTTATGACTATCTACAGATTGCAAGATGGCTATGCAACATTATCTTTAAAAACAATTAACCAACTCGAAAAAAACTTACTTTTTAAGAAATTCAAACGTTATTTAATTGACATAATACAGATTTTAATTAAATGCCATGAGAAATGAGTGTTTATTTTATAATATGTATAGTGAGAACATGTATTCGTAAATTCAATTTTCATTATATTAAGTCATCGTACTACATTGTATTATGTGTACTCTTAATTGTGTAAACGTATATTTTCTGTTTCTGTGCACCACATAATCTGAGACATTGTCGTTTCACGCATTGCATTATAAACAGTAATACATCGTATTTACTCAGTACTAATAATTGGTATGACTTTAAAGAGTTGAGTATGCTTGTCCGACTTCAGTAGGGTTGTCATCGCCATCTTCGTCACTGAAGTCAGACCAGAATTCATCCTCTTCAGACTCCCAAAATTGTACTTCGTCATACACGTTATGATACGTGTTTTCTGATACATTCTTCTCTTCATCGTACGGTGCATCTTTTTAAAACCACAGCAATAGTATAACCTCAAGAATACTTACACGTCAGCAGTGAACCTGACAAAATGGCGTATTTAAAACGTGATAGATGTCTTGGCGTAATTTTAAAGCGACACATTGTGTTTGTTTACGTTGAAACACAAATTAATACTACAAACCTGTAAGTCAAACATATTTGTGTTAGGCGACAATATTAAAGAACTTAAAGGAACTGTCAACCACGAATGACGAAAAATGGAAAGTTCTAAAATACCGTATTTTTTTACAATTATTAGTTTATATTGATTAAAATATCACGACTGATATATTACATTACTTAAAAAAAGTTGTTAAGATTTCATATTGTCAGTATATTCGGTAATAAATTTTACTGGGTATGTCTACCAGGTAACTACCAGTTAACTATAAATAACGCAAGTAGATTGGTCATCGTCGTCACGTGGTAAACCAAGGAATGAAAATTGTGCATGCGTAGTGAATTGTATATATTTTATATATACAATAAGTACTAATAAGTATTAAGCGCTTTTGAACGCACAAGTATGTGTGAAAAGAGCGCTATACAAATATGGTATAATAATAATAATAATAATGATATAAAATGATCAATCTACTTGCGTTATTTATAGTGTGTATATGGTTATTTCACCTATTTTCGCGATGTACTTTCGATTTCACATTATGTCGTTATGTCCCATTTTTACCGAATATACTGAAAATATGAACTTTTTTCAAGTAATGTAATATACCAGTCGTGATATTTTAGTCAATATAAACTAATAATTGTAAAAAATAGGGCATTTTAGACCTTTTCTTTTTTTCGTCATTCGTGGTTGATAGTCCCTTGAACTTTTGATCAAGGAATGAAGATTACCCCAGTGTAAGAGTATGGAGAACTGTTCTCTGTATATTGTTGCATCATCCGCCGAAGTGTGAGGTAATTCTGTAAGGCATGAACTCACAATGCAAACTTGTTAGCATTAATTCGTAGAAAAGCACATCATTAATTTATGAATGTAAGCCAGATGGCAGGTATACGAAGGGACATTGTCTTTTTGACAATTGATATTAAAAGAATACTAATTCAGTGTTATATAAATAAAAGTTTATTTACAGAGGCTTCGAAAACCAGCTTTGTCGATGTGTTAGTATTCGTGTTTAAGTGCCGGAAAATTAAACATGTTTGCATTCCGCTATTAACAAGTGGTCTATTCATCTCACCATTTTCGAAAAACATATGTCCTAATCTTTATAATAAACAAAATAAAATAAAAGCAGTTTCCAGAAAAAATCATATGACGTGATGTTAACAAACAAAATAACGTCATTATTCCGCGTATAAATATATCGCTCTTTTATATATCGTTTATTTCCACAGAACACGACAGAGTATATGATAAATTAGGCCGCGAAATTGCCCATGTATACATTTATGTTAAGTACCTGGGATAATTCTGGAAACTTGGTACAAGAAAGCTCCTCCAGCAGAAATATACATTGGGTTCTCAACGACTTCACCGAGTGGGTGAAAACAAACCACAAGTGATTAATAACTATGCGGTGTGACATAATCGTTATTTAAACAGTATACTGAAATGGGATAAGATAAACGAGTACTACTCTCATTGTGTTCACATTTACCAAATAAATAACAAGCACATAAATCGGTAAAACAATTTGCCAAAAAGCAAGCGTAAAAAAATTCCACTGTGATAGCCTGTGATGCCTCTGGAGGAAATAGAGTTTATTAATCCGTTCGTACGAAATAATTATCTTATATATTTCATTCTCACTGCTTTTAAACCAAACAATAACTAAGTGTATTTCTGCCACAATATAATTCAGTAAAATTAACGTCATTTACTTTCAAGGAATGGAAATGCTTTTATAAATCATAGCAGGCTTCAATCAGTTAATTAAATCTTCCGGCCTTGCTTTAAGCTTACCTTTGTCTGCTTCGAATTTGAAAATTCCGCTACGATTTCGGCATTGGAACTTGTAAACCACAAATGCGACAACAATACAAACCAAAATTGCACTACCGCCGCCAACAATTGAAAACGTCAGTGCTGAAACAACATAGCATGCATAACAGATATAACAATTAATAATTATTTACAAATTGAAATATCATGAACACTGTCAGGAAAGATATTGTTAATGTCATCCGCTATATTATATTATCGATATAATTTAGCGACGTAAGCAGGTCCTTTTGAAAACGCATACTGTTTTGAAACCAACTTTGAGCATGAGAAATACTATCTTTGAACGGCGTCAAATTTAAAGTACGTATATGAATCAATGATATTGACTAAAGGATGTACAATCGTTTCATTTTTATGGTACTTAATTCACTCTGTCGTAAAAGCTGAAACAAATAACATATCACTCGCGGCGCTCAGTTATACTGATTTGTTTTCTAAAACACACGTTGATTAAACTTAAAATCATAAATTGCTCCTAATGTTAACACAATATACGTTTAAAGTGAAAAATAACTTAAATATGCAAATAAGAAAATAAACAATGGTGAACTGGTGTGTGGGTGTAATAAATTATTATTAGTGAAAACCGAAAACAATACATTTTCATTGTAAATATCAAATTTGTCGGTATATACAATGTACATACATTTTATTATTTCTCACTTTAAGATGATGTACTTAGTTGTTATTTTTTGTATATGTTTCATCAATATTTGTTTAAAAAGTACTGTATACTGATACTTCCATTCGGTTTTCATGATAATTAAGCTCTTTCTTAAAATCATTGTAGCAAATAATAATTAATGATAACCTTTCAATTTCTTTATCCACTTTTTATGCTGGTATACTTGTCCCTCGTGTATCAAAATGTCAAGCTCATTTGTCTTTAGTTTAAAATAAGCAAAACAATAAGTATATGTATTGCATTTCAGAAAATTGTATTTGACAACAAAATGCCAAAACTTTAAGAGTGTCAACTCGTAATAACCCTAAATAACCATTCTGCGTTTCCGTTTTGTTTCTTCATTTGGTCACTAAAATAGAATATTTATGTATTTTACAGGCATTTTAAATACCATGCCCGTTTAATGCATTGCCAAAATGGCGATTAAAACAAAAATGGTAATAAAAATGATTATGTAAAATTATTCACGGTGAACCCCATGTTTGATTTAATATTGATGACAAAGACGTGAACATTAGTATTCGGCAATTTATAAATTTTGGTCGTTTTGACAAAATGCGCGATACGATCATACATCCATAACTAGACGTTAACGGTTCATGGACATGTTAATGGTGATTATAGGAATTCGAAATAAATTATGCAGTTTCCATCTTCTGTTACGTTATAATACTGTTCAAATAAAGGTATGTTGGCACGTAGATTTTTACCTACTCTTATTACTTACGTTGTGTCACATTAGATAAGCCGAAAGCCCCACACTTGATCGATGAAAGTGCAACCCAGTATTCAGCAATAGATTCCAAGATAAACTACACAGAAATGACATATGCAACTAATCCTAGTGTACAGTACACAGACGTGTCAATAGACGTTACAACAGCGACACCAGAATCGTCAAGTAAGACGAAATAATGTTTACAGTAGATAATATTTGGTACTATACCGACGGATTGTTAAAACACCTATTTCATTAAAATGAATAAAAAATTGAATATGAAATACTCAAGCAGTGTTTGTTCGGATTACTTTCATGTAAAGCATTTAATTGCACGGACAATATGGCAGAAAAAAACATGTCTGAAATGGAGTTGCTTAAGTTCATCCGCGTTCCCTTGATGCATTAATGAAATGTCAAATAGTATGTTAGCAATGAGAAATAAATGCGCTGGAAAATAGCAACTAGCATATATGGAATTTTGATGAACATCTAAGGATAATTGTTGCTGCCGATTTTATAAGAATTTAAAACAGGAAAATAAAACTCTTGAAATATCATCAGGAGTGAAATTCATGTTTAAGTCCGCTAGTATCTATTTAAGGCATGTGTCAAATGTGCTACGCAAAACATGACTTTACATATTAAATAAAGATAACATATACACTTGATTAAGTATAACTCATGCGCCCTTTAATTGTCTAGTGTCTGGTCTCCAAACATCCGTTGAATTATTACTGGACAATATTTGTATAGAGTAGTGTATTGACATGTGTAGTTAACGAAATCGATCGCATTATCTTCTTTATAACAATATAAATTGCCACGAAAACGCAAGTTCAAAACAAACCACTATAAAGTCTTACATAATAAATGATTCTGTCTTCTACAGAACATGTTTTATTCACTGCTGTCGGCGTTGGTGGTGGTCTGTTTGTTTGTGCAGTTGCTGTTGTTCTGGCGTTAAGATTACAAAGAAAATGTCGGGCTGGTAGAACCAACAGTCAAGACATTCATACACGTAAGCACTATCTAAGACTAAGCAATTTAAACGATTCTGATAATTGCATTTGTGAGATTTATTGTAATTTGCGTTTGTTTTTCTATGATGTTCTAAGATTACTGCCAACTATTCAGCATTTATATACCACCCACTCTCGTTAATTCGATACTATGTTTTGATTAAATATGAGCCTCGCTCTTTAAAAAGTGGGTTTAATGCATGTCCGTAAATTGTCGTCCCAGATTAGCATATGCAGTCCGCACAGGCTAATCAGGCACGACACTTTCCGCCTCATGGTATTTTTCGCTTAATTAAGTATCTTCTTAGCGAAAATCTAGTTTAGGCGGAAGGTGTCGTCACCGATTAGCCTGTGCGGGCTGCATGGGCTTATCTGATAAGACACTTTACGCACATGCATTAAGCCCCCTTTTCACAGAGCGCGCCTCATATGTATTCGTCTATTTAATATAGATGCAGTTGAAGACAACGAAATGTATATTTCAGCTGTGTACCGAGGTGCAAGACATGCTTCAGGTATGCATTAACTCGTATGTCTCCAAGTAACTAAATGACTTACTAAATAACTTACTTAATATAATCATTACATAAATTTTTATAATGTGCATATAATGTGACAGTAACGCATATAACTTTATAGTTCTAACACATACGTACAAAATATTTGATTAGGAAAAATGCCTCCGAAAAATTTACTATCTTGTGTACACTGTTTCCAGCGTTGCCTGACACAGCAGATGCGGTATATCAATCAACAACTTCTACTAATTTTATGGTATGATTTGTATGTTGCTGTATTGAAATTAATACAAGATCATTGTTAAAAGGACCTCTCAGTAAATGACCTTTTGACGGCGAACCCGGAGATTCAAGTCGTTTACATTATTAACAGTTGTTATTATTGAGCATTCACAATTAAATACGTGATATTGAATGAACACATTGTAATGTAAACTGCCATCTATATAAACGCATTTCTACTAGATAAATAATTGATATTGTAGCTCATTGTTCTAAAATTTCAGGACGTGCACATGTTTGACTTGCATCTGGAAAGTTCTGATAACATCTATGACAATGTGTATGATGAAATTGCAGATTAAAACATTTAAAGAAGCATTACAATAAGAAAAGGACGATGATTATGAGGATCATAAATGTTGAATAGGAACTGAAACAGGTTAAGCATACTTAAAGAAATAGTCATAAACATACTTAAAGAAATAGTCATAAATATATTTGATTGTTTCAATGATTCCACTTTGTTCGCTTAATTTAATACATTAGAAATGCTTAATTACTAGTTTGTGTTTAAATCATCTTTACCAAAATCTAATATCTAATAACTACATTGTTTACAATATATTATCCTGTATCACTTTAATTTGCTGATTGCATTTATGGAATTCTGTATATGTATATTTACGTTGGATTTTTTGTATATATCATAGTGTGCTTTTTTAACCGTTCGTTATTTGTTATATATTACCGTTTATTAGTTTTTATATTTTCACGTTTGCTGTTGACATAATGTTTCACAAATGTCTTTTACGTTTTTAATTTTAAAGAAACTATGGTATTTTTATGTCATACGCTATGGTGTAAGTTACCAAGTGACCTCATTTTCGAGAGTAAGTATTTATGCAATTTAACTCGGCTTGTAAGCTTGAAGGATCTGTTGTAAATAGCAATATGTCATCTGCAAACAATAACATATGCATGGAGAGTCTTTTTATGTCTTAACATGTGAGCTTCTCAAAATCGTTGCTGTCATTTATATCCTTTTACACAGAATAAATATGAAAGGAGAAAGAGGCTCCCCTTGCTTGACCCCTAATTAAATATCAAAGAATTGTTATCAGAATCTTTAACATATTATTTAACATTGGTATAGATTTACTTCAGCATCAGTAGCATATTGCAACATATACCCGACTGAACTTATTTCACCAATAATGCGTCATGAATAACCGTGTCAAATTATATTTCATAATCTATGAGCAATATAGTTTGCTTGTATTTGCTAAAACGTTTTGAATGACAGAGTGTTAATAAAAAATGCAATCGACAGTATAACGGTTATCACTGAATCCACATATTGAGCTTCGTTAAATATATATTCAGTTTCACACAACCTATTAATGCGATTCGAGGGAGTTGTGAAAATATTTTAGACATATAGGATCTGGCATGGGTTGTCATATCATATTATATTTTAGTAAACGAGTTCAGGATTTTTGTTAGTAAGCGAGCCTTTGGCGAGCTTACTTACGAATTTCCTGGACGAGTTTAATACAATATGGTATGATCTGAGAAAGAGTGTCAGATCTTTTTTATCACATGCTTTTAAATGAGCAAATTAAATAAATATTAACGCAAACATAATGATAAATCCCGAATGTTGTTTACATTTCGTGACGTCATTTGACGTTGCAACGTCATTTCAGCAAAATAACTAAATGCGATTGGTCAATAAACGAAAACTAAGCCAATGAAAACGCTTAAAAACTATATTACACGTGTGTAATATAAAAATATATGTAAAGGTTATATAACATGGGAAACAGCGTATGGCATGTGATAAATTATTTTTATTATGCCACTAATGAACATTTTCATGGAGACGCTGACATGATATTTTAAAGTGTTATCGGATACCCCATCCAATAACGCTTTTAAGCTCCGCCCATCAATATCCGGTTTTAAACTCCGCCCACATTTGATTTAATCAATGATTTTTTTAGGTTCTATGTTTTAGCCCAGCCCATTCTAAGAACTACTTTTTTGTAGACGTGGAATCTCACTTATTTTGTTAAAATGTAAACAAACATAGCGATTAATATTTTATTCAGAACATCAATAAACAAGAAGTTTTTTTTTCAAAAAACAAAACTAGAACACTTTATTTAGTATATATCCATAGGGAAATATGAATACAATGAGCATTAATCAATGGAAAATACAAATTTGCACCGCTGCCATTCATTTGCTGCAGATGAACACAAATTAAAACAGTGATACACATTTTACTGAACACAATTAGACTTACTGTGACGCGTTTTAAATAAAAAAAAAAAACACATAACAAATTTAATCAAAATACGAATTTATGACAAATATTCACTAAACATCTTGTCTAAGATTTTATAAAAAAAATATAACAAATACTTTACATTGCTTTCCATTTTTGTGGCATTCTTATAAAAAGCAAGGAAAACAGGTGAATATCATACACAATTAATTAACATTGACAAAGTGAAATACTTAATACTTGATTGAGATGCTTTGTTAATACCCGTCATGCCTAATAATACATGACAATTTCAATTTTTAAGTGTCTGAAATCAATATTGCACATACAAAATGGTTCTGTCTCCACAACCACACAGGAAATTTGTGTAGTCAACCTGAAACTGAAATAAAGAAGCCTTTAGAAAAAAACATCATCACACACTCATTGCACAACTGCTTCAATAATAAAATTGTAGATCTATAAATTTGTATTAAACTATATAGTTAAATTTAGATTTATAACATGCAAAGATAAAACAATAACATAAACATTAAAAAAATACTCTCAAAAATAAATTAGTTAACAAAAAAGTATTACCTTTACGTAAAAATACTTAGATGGGTTGATGTGAAGCTGTGCCGGGATGCAGGGGGGGGGGTATCTTGAGTTGGTTGAGAGGCAGAGAAAGACTCGGACCAGTGCGACTGACGATGGTAGAACGGTGCCGCCAAGAATCTTGGTAGATATCATGACCCATGGAATGTGTGGTCGCAACTTTCTGCCATTAAAAGAAAAACATTATTATAATAAAATATTAAATGAGATGTATGGCACAACTTGAACAAATTACAACTTTAATAGACACAACATTATTATTACAAAATGAAAATGTATAAACGCCACTTTATATATAAAAAAAATAATTAAGAATTTCTTTAAACTTAAAATATGTTTATTATAGACTCNTTACCAATTCCAATGTGCACATTACGTTAAAATCCCGTTCCATTTTGTAACTGTCTTTATTGTTTCAATTTTTCACACTACACATTCGCTTCGACTTTGAGTTTAAAAATAGCTTTGCATGAAAGTACATGTACATGTCAATTGTGTTATTATTAAAAATATTGCACATGTTTTTTAAGTGCAGAAATTGTAATTTTAAGTATCGATTTCTCACTTCAATGTTTTTATTTTGTTAAATTATGTGCGTTTAAATGTTATTGCTTGTTGTTAACTTGCGAACTATTTCAAACGAATATGCTTTGCAGAATTCGCCCAAGAAGCTGATGTAATCAGGCCGCTTCATTTGCATATTTTACTACCGTACTTACCGTAAATGAAATTTAGCGTTTTTTTAGTATATTGTTTATATTGCTTATTTGATTTAAATGTGGCATAATACATAGAATATATGGTTGGTGACTTTTGATATCAAGCCTCGCCTTTTCCTATGCCATATCAGCCTCGTCTGATATCACATGATATCAAAAGTCACCAACCATATATTCTCTATTTACTAATGTGATGCTTCTATAGATAGAGGGATTATTTTGTTCACCCTTTTTATAGAATGGAACAATAACGCCTTTTGTCAGAAACTCTATGTAAATACCTGCGTTAAAAATAAAATGGAAAATATGTAGAAGATAGGGTTCAATAAAATGATTTCAGTCAATGAAGAGATATGCAACATTTCCTGTAAGTGCTTTTATGTCTTGACATAAAAGAAATAATTTTGATTACTTCTTTAATTGATAAAGGGCAATCAAGACATTCAATATATATCCGTCGAGTTCTAAAAATTATCATCCCGAACAGAAATGTCGTTGTGCATTGGCATTTTTTGAAAATGACACCCGCACTAATTTTATTTTATCAGATTTATGTAGGCTATATTTTTAATATACTTCCAGAACGTACGCGAGTTAGATTCACTGAGTGCGCATTATGAATGTTTTTCTTTATTATGATATGCATTTTTAACTTTGCGCTTCATACAACAATACTCACTTCTAGCCTGCAAATATGCAGCTAGGTTAGCATCAGTATTGGCTAATGTGAATAGTCTTTTATACCCATAAAATATGCATTTGGCTAGTGAGCAATCAGTATTAAAACATTTAGATTTTTTAAAGGAGGTGAGATAATGTTCGACGTAAATCATTTGCCATGCATAGAATAAGAGAAATCATAAATAAGATCAGACATCCTATCAATACAGGAATTTAAATCAATATAATTGTTCAAGAAAGACTGAAGAACGTTATTTGGTATATAATATCTATCTTCATTTTTTTCGTAATCAGTTACGGATTTTAAACATTCACTTAACTTTGTTAAAAAATACAGAGCTTGCTCTTCTTGCTCTTACATCATACAGTCTCACAAAAACTCATATAAGTTTAAAATGTTCACGCATGTGTATTGTGTATGAAGTGTATTTTTGACGATGAGCTGTATATGCTTAGGTCGCAAATAAACTATCTGGTCTGTTATTGAAACAGTCAGTTTTTAAGCTAATGTGTCAATTAAATCAGTTTGGTTGTTATCTTCCCATACTATTTTTTCAGTATAAAGACATTCATCAGGACCATATAGATTGGGAAAATTCATACTAAAATTAATAAGGCAATGATTCGAAAAATCAGATAAGTGTTGAACATTCAAAATACTAAATAGCGGAAATATATCATAATTCGCAATTACATAGTCAACAACGCTAGCGCCAAATATATTTATATTTAAATTATAAACCTGAAATGATCCGGCTCAATTCTCCAGTTAACTATACAAACACAACATTCTATACATACAGTCAATAACGTATAACCGAACCCGTTCGAAATATCATCATGAGAAGTCCGTAACGGTAAAGTATTTACATCCACGTCGCCCACTGGCATATTCACAAATCGTTCTCAATCAATATTCTTTACTAAGTCTGACCTTTGACTCATATATATTTCAAAATGTTAATACCGAGTCTGAGGATTTTGCCTCAACTAATGATTGTTATTGTTGTGATGATGCTGATGATAGTTTGGATCAGCCAATATCTGTAAATGAAATTTTAGAAGCTGTAGACACATAGAAGCGAGGGAAAGCCTATGGGAATGATTTTCTGTTAAATGAGTATTTTATTGAATCTATTGGTATTTTGTCCTCTCACCAATGTGATATATTTAATAAAATATTAGAAAGCGGATTTTTTCCAAGTAATTGGTGTGAGGGTGTTATTATACCACTGCATAAAAAAGGGAGATACAAATAATATTAACAACTATCGTGGTATAACTTTAGTAAGTTGCTTATAAAAAATATTTACAACTATATTAAATAAACGAATACCTATTGTGAGAAAAATTGTATTTTATCTGATGCTCAATTTGGTTTAAGAAAAGGTGAATCTACTACTGATGCTTTATTTGTTTTATCGTCTATAGTACAGAAATATATTGATGATAATTAACGTTTGTATTGTGCATTTGTGGATTTTAAAAAAGCGTTTGATAGCGTGTACAGTAATGAAGTTAAATCATGCATTAAGCTATGTTATTATTATTCCGATTTTTTCGAATTTGCTGTAGGCTTACGTCAAGGGGAGATTATCTCGCTGATTTTATTTTCCCTGTTTATAGATGACTTCGAGTTATTATACAACACGATATAAATTGTGGTTTAGAATTGAATGATATTATCTTGATAGTGTTGCTATTTGCCGATGATATGGTAATTCTTGGTTATTCGCCTGAAGAGATTAACAAAAGTTTACTTTTATTACATAGTTATTGTACTAAATGGAGTCTAGATGTTAAAGTAGACAAAACGAAAGTTATGGTTTTTAGAAAAAGAGGCGGACTGTTGCAATCAGATAATTTTGTTTATAATGGTTCCCCACTGGACGTGGTAAATGATTATAATTATTTAGGAACAGTTTTCAATTATACTGGTAATTTTGCTCTGAACCAAGAACAACTAGTAGGTTAAGCTCTTAAAACTTTAAATGTTTTATTGATTAATTGTAACAATTATAAATTGAAGCCAAAACTACTTTGTCTTTTGTTGGATCTACCTTATGTTATGCTGCTGTAAATGGAGAAGTGGCACGTTATCCATTGTATATTGTCAAATATGTTAAGATAAATTAATATTGGTTTCGTTTACTTCAAACTGATAATATTATTCTCGAAGAAGTGTATAAAATGTGCCTTGTTGATTGTAATAATGGTAAAAGCAAAGGTTAACTAAGGTTATTTTTTTTTATTTCAGTACGGTTTTAATTATGTTTGGAATGATCCATTTTGTGTCAATAGTATATCATTTATACCAGTGTTTAAACAGAGAGTGATTGAAAATGTCATACAATTATGGCATGTCGACAAGGATAATAATGGTGTGTTAACTTTGTATGTAAATCTTAAAGTAAATTTTGATTATGAATCATATTTAGATATATTGCCTATTAACCTAAGATTCTTTATTAGCAAAATAAGAATTCGTTCTCATCCATTGCGTATTCATACTGGTAGATATGGTGTTAATAGAGTTGAAAGAAATGAACGTTATTGTACATATTGTGATATGCACGATTTGGAAGACGAATATCGTTTTATACTTATATGTCCTAGATATAATGATATTTGACCAAAATATATCAACCGATACTATTGTGTTAATCCGAGTGTTATTAAATTCATTGAATTGTTAAATACTAATTGTACGAATGTTCTGAAAAACATAGCTCATTATATTAAATTAGCACGTTCTCATAAAACTGCTATTACTAATTATCAAAAATCATTTCATCATCTAATAGTTATGTAATTGTCTAATTAAATGTGCCCCTTTTTCCACTGTGACTTTATGTTATGTTTGTAATATATGTATTGATGTAATGATTATGTACTTATTGTACAAGTCGTAAATGAACTTATGTTTTGTTCTGTTCTAAGGGTGTTGATGGTCTTCGACAAACTGTTGACACACGTCATGTACAATCTTAATCTGGACACAAATGTTAAAATTAAATTGTGATACAGATTTAATATCCAAAAACATTGGATGCAATTCACTTGTGTCAAGTTTTAAAGTGAAACGTGAAACATATCATTTTTTATTTTATTCTTAAATCATATGATAACTTGTTCTTGTTGATAGCGTGTGGACATTTAAGTTACTTATATGAAAATAATAAAATAAAATAAAATGTGTAAGCTTTTGTTGTCACAGCGTAACATATGTTTCTTTCTATGTTAAGTCAGAATTATTTTTTTTACCAGCGCTTCCGCGAGTGACAATTAGAAGATTCTTCTCACATTATAAATTCATTTTATAAGCTGACATTTATCTGCCTGTTTGATTATAATTAAGCCTATGTGTTGGTATATTCATGCTAACTCGATACTAGATGATATGTCAACCTGATTTCAAATACTTATAGCAAAGTATCATATTGATCGTGTAGGGATTATCATACATACATACATGAATTTAAGAACATGAATTTAAGTTGTACAACATCAACTTGTAAATTAAATATAACTTAACATTTTAAACTGTAAATTACATTTTTAAATGGTACATGTTCGTTTACAAATTGCAAAATATGGAACTATATTATTTACTAGGCAAAAATGGGTTAAATCACACCCCTTATTCTGATTTCTCCTGCTTTTAGCCCGGTTCTATGACTGGTTCTGTAATGGAGGACCCCTACTACCTGTCCACACAATATACAGGATCTCCCAGGGCTGGACTACCTCCAATACCCTCTGTACCACCAGTAAGTATACAGGACCACCTCCCATACCCTCTGTACCACCAGTAAGTATAAAGAACCACCTGCCATACCCTCTGTACCACCAGTAAGTATACAGGACCACCTTCCATACCCTCTGTACCTCCAGTAAGTATAAAGGACCACCTGCCATACCATCTGTACCACCAGTAAGTATACAGGACCACCTCCCATACCATCTGTACCTCCAGTAAGTATAAAGGACCACCTCCCATACCCTCTGTACCTCCAGTAAGTATAAAGGACCACCTCCCATACCCTCTGTACCACCAGTAAGTATACAGGACCACCTTCCATACCCTCTGTACCTCCAGTTAGTATAAAGGACCACCTCCCATACCCTCTGTACCACCAGTAAGTATAAAGGACCACCTCCCATACCCTCTGTACCACCAGTAAGTATAAAAGACCACCTCCCATACCATCTGTACCTCCATTAAGTATAAAGGACCACCTCCCATACCCTCTGTACCCGTTACTGCATCGGACACGAGCCTTGACGTTATCGTACATAGCCTTTTGTATATTAAAAAGTTTACCCTGTATATTAGCTTCTTGTAAGATTTGCCATAGAATACTGCTGTCTACCGAGTCATAAGCGGTTTTAAAATAAATAAAACCTACGTAAAGCTTCCCGCGTTTTTTGGACAATATTTTTAAAATTAGCGTTTGCAGAACAAACGCGTTATCTATTGTCGAATAACCAACTCGAAATCCGGATTGACTCTCATGTATTTTAGCAAACGCGTTAGCATACAACGTTAACCGTCTATTAATCACACTAGTAAACAATTTACCAAATATATCCAACAATGAAATGCATCGATAGTTTTGAGGAGAGCTAAGATCACCCTTTTATGTATTGGAACTATTATAGCGGAGCTCCAGTCCGATGGAAAGTAGCCTGTACTAAATATTCGGTTAAATAAATGCACTAATATTGGTAAAATAAATGTATGCGAATATTTAAAGAATGCAGGGAGAATTTCATCTTGACCGGGGCTCTTGGATTCATGAAGAGCTTTTATACTTATTACAATTTCTTCATCAGTAATTTCCCCATTAAATAGTTCTTCTTCCACTTCGGACAAGTGATTGGTAATATTATGGTCAGACGGTATATTGTCAGTGTTCGCATTCGCCGTAAACAGCGTTTCAAAATGCAATTTCCAGTCGTCGGAGCGGACAGAATTTTCGGAATTATTTGTTCCGGACAGGTTCATAAGTTTCTTCCAAAATGATTTAGGGTTATTGATATTTGAGCATAAGTCATCAAGCTTTGTCTTATAAAAAAGACGTTTCTAATGGTTACAACTATCCTTGAATTCTTGTTTCGCCTGAACGTATTTATTCATATTAGTTTCCGACGAGTTAACTCGCAAATTATGCAAACACGAAAGTTTAGCCCGTTTATACTCGCGACATTCTTTGTCAAACCATTGTGGTCGGAGAGTGGATACTTTGCCTTTTGATTCCTTGAGAAAAACAGCTGAACATTGGTGAAAAATACCAACAATATGACTAACGATACTATTGATATTATTGGAATTGTCATTATAAAGCTGAGTGTCCGTGACATAAACTCGTTTGTAAACGTATCTTGTAAAGAACTCATGAACAGTCCTAAGTTGTTCTGTTCAAAACAATATTGTTTTGCGGTTCCTCCTAGGGTTAGGCATATCAGCGGTTTTATCTACTTTACCTTTATATTTGATTTATAGCGGGAAATGACATGACTCAGTTCGTTCGTCGATTCGAAAATTTAGGACCTCGTTGAACAAATATTCTGACAAAATGGCATAATCAATGACACTTTTGCCATTGGCGTTAACAAACGTAAAGTACCCATAATTCTTATCTTCACCCAGTCTACCATTAGCAATAAATAGATGGTTTGTAATGCAATTTTTTTTATAAAAATTGGCTCTAACTATTAATTACTTTGTCCTTTGAGCTACGGTTGTCAAATGAGCTGGTTAATATGCCATCGTACTTCTTAGTATTGGAAAATTCTTCCAAGAAAAATCAACAATAAAGTCTGCCTGATCTGATGTTCTTGCGTTTAAGTCGCCAAGAAGTACAAAGTAGTACTCGTTTAAATTAAGGGGTTACTCACTTAGTGCATATTCGAGGTATTTAATGCCAGAAAAGCGCTCATTTTAATACGATGGTGAATTGTCTGGTGGTAGGTTAAAGAAGATCAAAAGCAAATCTTTTGTTGTGGCGACAATGGACTTTTTAACTTTAAAAAACATACAAAATTTGAGTGGGGTATCAATATGTGACATAGTTTTTAAGAGAGTTATGAATGCACACACAAAAACCTGACATAGATCCACCTACATTTTGAAGACGAAGTGACTTTTTTGCATACATAACATAATCCGGAAAACTATTCAAACTGTCCAGGTCATGTTCATACCATGTTTCAAGTAAGCAAAATATTGTAAATGTTTTTAAATAATCAATAAAATCGGAGAACTCTAATTTCGGCAATAGTCCTTCAATATTCCAGCAGCACACGTTAAGCGAGTCCGAATTATTGTCAGATAGGCCTTGACCATCCTCCTATCCGTTAATGGAAGTAATAAGGTCCCCATCCATCCTTACATGTTCGGAGATGTCATCCACCTCATGTACATGTTGGTCATCGTCGATGGGAGCCGGTGGGGCTTTTCGTCTACCGATGACGGTTCTGCGTTGCGGGGTAGGCTGTTGTAATGTATCTTTGACGTGCAGCTGCCCTTTATATAAGTAGCCAAACTTGCCATGCTCTCGAAGGGAGCTTAGTGCATTCCTCTGGGTCCTCGTGAGGTCGTCACCTATACGGATGCATTGCTTGCGTAATTCTTCGCGACCTCTATACACACGCGCCTTGTCGTCCTCAAATCGAAAGGTGAGAATGGTCAAAGGAGGGGAGCCATCTTTAGTGCTGTTAAGGACTTGAATACGTTTAGTGTCATCCGGAACCCAGTTTGTGGTTGGGCTTGCGACCTTAAGTATGTCTGTTATTGCTCTTGATTTGTGTTCCTTTTCATCGAGCCTTTGGTCAATGTGCCATCCAAAGATCCTAATGTTATTCGCAATTGCTTTTCGGTTTAGAGATTCGATATTTTCCTGGAGAGACTTTATAAGATCATCATGTTCGTCACATTGGTTATGCAAATGGTCTTCATCTAGTCGCAGGTTTTCTGTAAGGTCCTGCCCGTCGGAGATGTTGCGTTCAATGTCAAACATACGAGTAGTTGTGTTTTCGCATTTCGTAATTAGTGTTCGTATTTCACCGCGTAAAGCTGTATTTTCGTCTTTAAGATTGTTGATATCATTTTTAATTTCGGACGATTCTTCGCGAATCAACCGCATTTCGTTCAAAAGACTAGCCTCTGATGATCTTATAGCAGCGAGAATCGCGTCAAGATCCGTTGGACCGGGTTTTAGTTCCACGTCTGCTGCTTATAGAAGCACAGTTTCCTTAATGTTGTATCCAAGGTTTACCTGCAAGGGAGCGTGCTGTAGACCAATATTAGCTGGGTGGATTGATGTTACACTATTTGCACATGCTGGGAAGTCAGCCTCATTTTCCATGGACTGTCACATGATTTTACCTGCTAAAGGTAGGGTTGCCACAAAATTTACTGCATGCATGACGGCCACGTAGAAGTGTAGTATCAGGAGAATACATATGCTGGAGGCAAAGATGCGTAAGTGGATGTCCGATGATTTCACATATGAGGAATAATTTTTGTCTTTATTTCCAGGTTTATTGCCAGATTGTCTATGCCTTCTCGATGGCAAAAAGGACCCAATCCGTATGCGAAATGTTACTGCATCAACACCCATTTTAATAGTTTTCCTCGATTTACACTGGGATAGCTAACAAGCTACTAGTGCGAACACAATGGTTTATATTTACCTTGGTATTGTGTTGACCATTGTCCACCGTCTGTTAATCCGATTGTCGATACATGCTCTGTCCAGCGGCTATTTATGCAGGTGGACACATTACCTGTTCTTTATGCAGTTTAAATTTAAAAATAGTTGAAATGTTTATTTCCAAAATACACCACGAACTTTTCACGATTTTCACAATTCAACACAGTTTTATAAACAGTATAGGTTTATTTAGTTAGCAATACCAATCTTCGGTAGTTATCGTCACTTTAAGCACTTTAAATCACACAAATATTCACAGAGCAAAAACATACGTCTGACCTGTGCGCACACACCCATATCGTCTTAATATTCAATGTGTACGCCTTGAGAACCAACCACGGAATAACCCTGACGCAGAGAAGCCACTGGATATATATAGACAAGTCGCGTGATACCCTAGACGCAACTATTCTTCAAAATGAGTAAAAACTAATTTAATTCATCTTATGACTAAGTAATGAGATACTATTAAACAATGAACAATTCACATTAGTGAGTTACAATTCTAGTCATGCAGTAAAAAGTTATATTGTAAGGCGATAATGCAAATTGTTTTATTAAGGTAGTACAACTGTAATGGGCAATATTCCCAAA
>VMBQ01000255.1:0-73313 GCA_007657795.1 Dreissena rostriformis
CCGAACAAAATCGATACGTTTCGATGTTTCGATATTACCCGATTTCACTAGTCTGCTGCTTCATCGTAATTTGAAAGATGCAATTTTGACCATGGCAGTTTGTGGTCAACACAGTTTCTTGTACAATAAGGCATATTGAAAATAAAAGGAAGCGGCACCTACAATCTAACCTAACAGGAAGCAAATAGAACAACAAATATAATGTGTTTCTGCAATTTAGGGTGTTTAAAAGTTAATACAAGCGAAGATGCAATCTTGTTGGCTGGATATGTCCTCCATGCAAACCAAATAACATACAATTTTGTTTTAATTCGATCATTAAATTAATTTTTTTATGAACTTCTATGTCTTATGTATGCGCGTTTGCCAAAAACTAAAGCGTGAGCTTCATAGTATCATATACTTTGTATGATCTTGTCGCCCTAGTTTCAATAACTAAACTCTCAGCTTTATAACCCAAAGGGTTGCTGAGAGCCGCCACAGCAAAAATTACCAAAGGCTCTGGGAGTCCGTTTATTTGGACTACTTGTCGCCCATGTTGAGCAAGTGTCTGAATTTGGCCTCATTTGAGTAATTAAGTCATGCATATAACATAGACGAGTTTAATCTGCACTTCTTACATCCTTTCCGTATGTCTTGTTTTCTTGAAATCATACCATGAGAGAAAAAAGCAACAACATTAGGAGGATTGTGTTTGTGCATAACAAATAATGAGCTTTTGTTGAAGTGGTTATTAAGTAAATGTTAAAAACGCCAGGTTCCTTCATACGGATACAAGATGGCGACACGGAACCTTCGGGGCGAGTGGAGATATTCTCAAAGGTACGTTTCGTTTTAGTTGAGCTTGTATAAACATTTTTGTTTCGTCGTCTCACAGTAATTGCAACTCGTTCGTCGACAATTTTTAAATTCCGAACACTTTAAAAATCACAAATATTGCCCAATTAATGGAACTTTTCAAGAAGATTTATCCCATTTATATCTCGGACAAGTTAGACACGAGGAGACAAACGTGTAAAAAACACGTTCTCTACGGCAATTTTAAAAAGACCTTAAACTCGCATGAATCAAGCAACCATATAGTGTTTGCTAAATAAACGTGACTGGTCTGCTAGAACGTTTGGTTAAGCGCTGGATTACAAATCCGATGATACGGGTTAGACTCTCACATACCTTATGCTGTGAATTGTCCTTACCTATTTTATACAGCTATTCTATCCAACCTCTGAGTCAAATAAGACGCCTGTCAGTTACTGGCATAAGTACACGGCCGGTAATCACTGGCGCCACCACTTTTTGGCGATGCATTCATCAATGAGCCAATGCTAGTTCCGAGGTGGCGCTCAGGACCGGATGTTTTGAAATTTTAAGGATATTTCTGCAGGGTGAGTTTGTTTTATATGTTTTTTTCAACATATTTCGCATTGTTTTAAAAATCGGACAATGTAGTGCGATTCAGCGAAGATTAATTCATCAACAAATGTACAGAAACATACAATCACAACCAATTTGGAAACTTGAGGACCTTTATAAGTTGATGCATGGTGAAGTTTTGAAAGCAAATCGATGTATTTTGCCTGTGTGACGAGCAAATTTCCACTCGAATTATTCGCTAACAACATAAAACAATTGCGTTTAACGTATACCAGTTGCTGCATGCACAAACACATCGTCTTCTTGCATATCTAATAGAGAAGTTTGCATTTTTTCAACAAATGTATTTATACAGTAAGATAATTCGCGTAATAATTAAAATATTTATTGTCTGCTTGAAACGACGATTCCCCCCCCCCTTAGTTATTATACTTGTGTTCCTTCTCAGTTTAATAGTGTATTCAGAAATCTCTGTGCAACACATATTTCTTCATAATTACTTCATGACGTTAACCCACTTTTCGATTATATTTCATAATGATCGAAAAAAGAAATAGGATTGAACTCTCAACCGGGAATACCACAAAAAAGTGTATGGTCTGCATCGAAAACTAGGGTCAGTCCGGTTAGTGAAAACAAACACCTTTGTATTTTTCGCCTTGCGTAGTTGGTAGGAAACAGTTAAAACGCCAAGTAAAAACTAGCTTAAAGTGTGCATTGGCTCCACCTCCTTTCCGTAGCGCCACCTCCTTGGCATTGGCTCCATCTCTTTTTGAAGAATGCAAAATTATCTATTAGATCGGCAAGAAGCCAATATTTGTGTGCATGCAACAACTTGTACATGCTCAAATCAACGGTTTTATGTCATTAGCGATTTAAAAGGGTGGATATTTGATCGTCACACAGGAAAAATACATCGATTTTCTTTTAAAACTTCACCATGCCACAACACATAAAGGTCATCACTTTTCCAAATGTTGTTTAATTATACATTGTATGTTTGTGTACATTTGTGGATGAATAAATCTTAGCTGAATCGCATTTACACTACAATCTACACTGCAATCTACACTGCCCGATTTTAAAAATAATGTTAAATATGTTGAAAAAAAAAACACCATATAAAACCTACTCACCCTGTACAATCATCCGTGAAATTAAAAAAAAAAACATCCGGTCCTTAGCGCAACCTCGGTAGTAGCATTGGCTCATTTATTAATGCATCTCAAAAACGAGGTGGCGCCCGTGATTACGGGCCGTGAAGTATGTGCGCTTAATACAGCATACCAAGGAAACGAGTGAGTAGGTAAACTGACCGCCGTTATATGACTTATATTCAATTGTTATATGGGTCTTTTGTGGCTCAATTATCTAAGTATAACCCATTTCGGGTATATCTGGGTTTGCTCTATTGTGATAAAACATGCATCTAAATCAGTATTACACCAATCATCGACTGTAATCTAAGTAATGTTCATTAAATTACTTAAGTTAATTTAAAAAAAAGTACATATGAATATTTTGTATAATTGTCTAAAGTCGAAACAAATCTCCGGTATAACCCATTCGGGCATATATGGTTTGCACCTTTGTAATAAAACATGCATACAAATCAGTATTGTACCAACATCGATTGTAATGAAATTATTAACCGTACACTAATGTTCTTAAAATAAACACGCTTCATTTGGTTTATTCTTAAAAAAAATAAAAGTGCATTTAAATATTGTACTAGGTTGTCTGAAAAATAAGAGAATCTAGTGCATCTTTATATTGTGCTTCATTATACACAACGCATTTAGAAAATCATATTATTTAAAATTAAAATTAGTTTTAAAAAACGCGAAAGCAAAAACGTGTCGAAAATCACGTTTTGGAGTCGTATAATTAAGAAGAATGTGAGAAGAACAATTATTTTAATGATTAGATTATTCTTCTTAAATTGATTGTTTAAATTTTGTTTGTGGTGATTATTTGTAGTAAGCTTTAGAACGAATAACGCACGACCATACTGTTTTGACGTTACGCACAAAACTATCACCGCATCAACATTTTAATTAACGTGGAAGATCTATTTGTTTGATAACGGTTCATTACTTTTTTATTTTAAACAAAAATATTGAGACCCGGTTGGGTAACAGTAAGTAAATGTGCACACAATAATAAAAAACTTAATGGCATACGTATAATTAAATGGCAAAGAATGTCAACCTTTATGAAGGTCACGTTATTTCAGAGAAAACGAGAAGAAAAGACAAACTGTCAATTTTTTTCTTATTTATCTAAAATTGTTGCTTAAACCGACATTATTGGGGAGAACTATATATAGTAGACTCTGCCAATACCGGAACTCTCCCGATTCCGGACGGTCATGTCAGTCCCGAATTTTCCCCTTCTATGTCTTTGTTAAAAAATGTTGAATAAACCGGACTCTCTCTAAACCGGAAACCGGACGGATATCTCCTTGAATTTCGTCATTTTCAACGTTAAAATACATTGAGTAAACCGGACGGTCCAAATTCTCAGGATGCCCGAGGCGTGAAAATTATGACAATACACATGTACCTAGTCAGCACAGCGCGCGCGGTGTCACACATTCCGCTCGCGCAATTATCGATAATCGGATTAAACATACCATAAAGGTGTCAAGTCGTTACCGCCTATTGAAGTCCGAGCAAATAATGTAAAACAAACTGTGAATGTCTATTATAGACGTGCGGTAACACCAAAAAGTGATTGACGCAATCGTTTTATTAAGCTTATGATAAACAATTTAATTAAAAAATTAATGCATGCCGTTGCGACGATCACTTTCTTGTGATCTCGGGTAGTTAAAAAGATTTTAAAGCCATGTTTTTAACGCTTAAATGGTTGTTTGTTTGTTTGTCAGATAATCATGAACTTCGTGCGTGTGTAGGTTTTTGACTGTCATTATGAATGTCTTGAAAATATGACGCTGTTTTTTTTTGTTTTTTTTTGTGTGTTTTTTTGTGTGTGTGTGTGTGTGTTTTGTTGGTTTGTTTGTGAAATGTGAATAATAAATCGTGTGTCCACAACATTCGTTTGTAACAAATAAAACTTAATTAATTCAGCGCTATTTATAGCGAGCTCAAACACGACTCACTCGTCTATATGACAAATGTCACGTACGCATGTACATGTACGTACATGTATCAAGCACCACGCTCACTTTGGGATTAATCAATACAAGTCGGTATGGAATGTTTTCTGCTTTTAATCAAATAAAAACACATTTTTCAAAGAATACTTTTAAACATAAACATTACATGAGTACAGTTTATCACATGATACGTGTACATGTACATTGTATATGGTTTGTTGTATTCTTATATGATTGTACACAATGCATACAATGTATATTTCGGAAATATGCCGACTCTCGGTAAACCGGAACTCTCTGAAAACCGGACCATCAGGCCGGTCCCGAGACCGTCCGGTATTGGCAGAGTCTACTGTATATGTATTTTATTTTTATAAAACAGCAATGTTATGTATACGTGTTTTAATGTTAAATTCAGCAAAGGATATTAATTTAGCATACATATATCGTCAGAGTATAGGCAACGTTTTCATCTTTACGTCGACAGGGTGACTGGCACTCCATCTGTGATTCTGGTTTTGATGATCGCGCCGCGAAGGTTGTCTGTGGCATGCTGGGAAAGAACAATACGTGAGTTTGACAATAAATAGATCCTTTATGTTGTTGTTGTTGTTAAATAAACATTTTATTACAAATTCAGAATAATTAATATAACTGTTTATATGTGTTTTGTTAATTAAACTATAACGTAAGTATCTATACAAAGCAAAATACGTTTCATTATATATATCTTTACAAATTTAAGTGTACCGATACATTTCAGCGGAATTGCAAAAGGCTATACGTATTCGGTATATCGGCAGGGTACGGGTACAGTTCTCACTAGCTCTCTAAGTTGTCGAGGAAGTGAAACCAATATAATGGAGTGGTCCGTATATTTTGGAACGTGCTCCCAACAAAGCGAAGCAGGTGTTAGTTGTGGCTGTAAGTAATTTAGGCTGTTTTACTGAAGACATACACCTATGTACTCGAATCTGACTATATTAATGATCGAGCCTCATAATGATTAATCTTAAAACATGGATAAACAAATATATGTTACCTTATTTATAGAGATCTACAGAATACAAGACGTGCAAACTAGCAGTGTCTGGGTTTTAGATGTTAAGGACATTTTTTTTAAACAATTGGAATGCAAATAAATTGTTATTATTTCGAAAATAAGTACTATAACTCCATCTACAAATAAGTGTAGCGGAAAGAATATGCAATTTGAAGTTGGTTAAACATTGAACACAGCTTTGCTCTATATGTATATGCTCCACATTTTGGAAAATATTTACAATGTCAATTACATTTTAACGACGTTTGACAAATGAAAAAAAAACAACAACACATGGATGTTTCCTTTAATTAGTTGATATACTCGTACACACATTTCAATCCGGTTTACGAGAGGAGCAGATGTATAACAGGACAAAATCCAAGTTGTGATACACCTTTCAATGGTTGATAACTTGATGTGAAATGGATTTTTCTACTCTTTATTGAGAGGGCGCTAGTAAACAATATATCGATTGAAAATTACTATTACTTTTTAATGTACAATACATATAGCAACCGACAAATTCGTACGATGTGAATTGCAACTTAAAATACGGGACCTTTTTTTAAAAACAATTCCCACACAAATTGTTATTGATTTCTTCTCGATTCGGAACCTACACGTAAAATAATATGTAATTCTTCTTTTATTGCACACGGGCTTTGAAGTCAGGTACACGTATCTTGTTTTTACATGCAAAGGGAGGTGACAAAAATTAGTTTTAGCTCATTAATTGTGTGTGTCGTATACTTGGTCCATTGTGTATAACTATTAAAAAAACATGTGAGTAGAAACATGCAATTCATTCTAATAATAAAACATTGGATATTCATTTTACATAAAAAATAATCACTTTTCTTCAGAAAACAATAATACATAATTGAATAAACATGCACTTATTTGTATATGGGAACATAATACGAAAAGCGAACACGAATATTTGAAAACGCCTGGACACAAAATGGTCAAACATAAAGTCTCTTATTAGCATTCCATCCATTAAACATAAACTAAAGTGCCTTATTAGGTATTATTTATAAAAATTAGGCTTTATAAGTAATAAATGAATGATTAAATTCATGTTCAAGTTAAATTTACCCTGACGGATAAAATTCATGTAGATGACAAGGTCAATTCTTGTTAACTGTTGTTAGCGACGCCTATACGCCTCGTAAACGGACCCACCAATACCTCAGGAAGAGTAGAGATACTGCACGGTGGAACGTGGGGAACAATATGCGGTTCAAGCGGTTCAAGTTACGTTGCAAGGAGCGTGCAAGTAATGTGCAGGATGCTTGGCATGAATAATCCGTAAGAATTTGCAATAACATCAGTCGTAGAACAGATTTATTTGCCGCGAATGCGCCAATTTTGAGCGAAATCGATGTATTTAATTGTAATAATTAAAATTAATTAGTGGTCACATTTTATTGTCACGACGCTCGTTCAACGTTATGGCCGTTGAGTGAATATTTAGATCTTAAGTAGGAGGGAATGGCATATTTCAAAAATACATATGTGAAACATTTCATTCTTCTTTAAGCTTGTTTTGATGTTTGTGCAAAAGAATATATATTATTTCACAATAAAAAAATGTAAAAGTATTATAATTCAACGTTTATTTTCGAAACAATTTAGAGTACGTATTTTTCACAATCAACAATAATAAGAAACTCAAATATGTCAGCTTAATGTAAGGTTGTTAAACCTTTTGAACATTTGGCTCAAAGAAGAATGCTTAAGAGTTGTTTCTCAAAACTCGCTTCAGTGATACCTTCGGTTACTCGTATGCCTTCTATGGTGAGGGAGACACATTCCCAATGGTGTACAACCTGCAGTGTGACGGATCCGAGTCCGATATTGCACTGTGTCCGTCGACGTATGAATGGTCCTCAGTTGGTTATACTAGATTTAGTTGCGATCATTCGTACGATGTTGGGATCAACTGTGGTGCCAGTAAGTAGATATACAATACTAATATGACAGCCTATTATTCTAAGCTTTCTATTTAATGATCCAAATAATGATCTAATATTTCCGTTATGACATCAAGTATAAATCTAATTTTGTTCAAACAAATCATAAAGTATGACTTTCTTTCTTTGGTTAACAAGTGAATGACCATGTGTTAAGTAACTATTTGACTGTTTACATTTACCCCACGTTCAGTGCCACTCTTATTCCGTTTAAGATAAAAAAAAAACATTATGCAACACAAATGGTGGCATAATATTTTTCACTCACAGCTTAGTATGTTTATTCTAAAAGTGAGGTACCCAGTACCTCTGAATCTAAATAGTTTGCACTCTAAAAATCCTAATGACGTGAGCCGACCTTACTTGTGTGTTTACACCGGTCATTGAATGTACCGGTATACTGGATAATTTAACGTATTTATATCCGTTATTACTTATTCATACCCATGACGTGCGATTCAAAGCTCTTGCACAGCGCGATAAATAACACAAAGTGACGCGAACTGAATTAACAATGAACCTTTCATATTGTTTATCCAACCTTTATTCTCGTCATAACTACACATACTCGATATTTTGAGCATCATTATATGTTATTCTATGCCACCCTAGTTATAGTAAATTAAAACTCGAGTAACATGTGCACGAACAACCAGAATGCAAAGATCGCGTGTTTATGCTAATACAGTTCACGAATATCAGGTCAATGTTGAAAACCTATAACATATTTTAATAGTACTGCAAATTGTTATATTTTCACATAACTATCGTAATCAGTTTGCCCAACAACTACGGGACCAAAATGTGATGTTGATTGTTGCTCATCAGTATTGTGATCGAAAAGTTACAACTGAAGCAAACATTTATATACGCACATGCGTTTGCGTCCATATGTGTACATGCGAATGTACGTCTATATTGAGTCTAATTAACCATTGCAGAAACTCCCATCCGATTGACTGACGGTGGCACAGAGCTGTTTGGTCGCCTCGAGTTGCTTCGCAACGGTCACTGGGGCACCGTCGGTAGCACAGGGTTTGACAGGCACGATTTACAGGTGGTTTGCAGGATGCTGGGCTTTGCAATAACGTGCGTTTAATTTATATTATACATAAACAAAGTAAACTACTATGTTTAAATGTAGAATTATGATACTGGCATTAAATAACTTTAAATTCCTTTACAAATACAATCAACTAATTTTATAAATATACATGTTTATCATTCCGTTTTATCTAATTACCCTCTAAGTGTCATTTTCATCGTTGGAATTTTAAAAAATTACATACATTTCATATATTATTTTAAACTTAAATCTACCGGTAATATTCATATATATTCTAGTATAAGAGATGTTTCGTGCATTATTTATCATTACATTGTAATTTGCGATTACGATCATCATTGTAATGCACAAGACACATATTAAATATCGTAGGTAGCGCACCCGTAATGATTTCCCGCGATTTATTCCAAGATCGAAGAGCCTTTTTACCTGTTTACTTATGGATATCTAATTTAGGCCCATACTCATGTGAAGTTGTCGTGGCCGAGTGGTTAAGGCGATAGACTGTAGAATTTTTGGGATCTTCCCGCGCAAGTTCGAATCCTGCCGACACCGCATACTTTTTTCGACGTGTTTTATTTCTTTTCTAACGTAATTTGATTTAATATAGCATATAAGCTATGTTTATTGTTAAATAAGTTGCAATTTTTATGCACATTCTTCAATTTTTTAAATTAAAACAACGTTATGGCTAAATTGGGTGATTTAATGCTTAAAATACGAATCATGCATGTTGCATTTTTATTTTTATTTCAAAAGGTAAACGGTAAATCTGTCTATTTCTTGGTATTTTTGCTGTATATAGTGTATATATAAAAACTAAGTTCAAAATATTTCTTAAATGAAGCTATTTTGAATTTTATGACACTTTGTTTTTAACCAACCCAATTTCTACTTGGCTGAAACCACTTACATTTCATGGCGCTCGTCCATAGATAACAAGTAATAAAAAATAATGTCTGTAAAAGAATACTTATTTCATCTTTTTTTTAAATCTTTAAACACCTTTACTGCATCTGTACACACCAACTGCATGCCCATATTTGGAAATCTGGATGAATTATGGAGCTTTCATATACCCCAGGGGTGCAAATAAACTGGACAAAAGCCGAGCGTGGGGTGGTTTTGAAAAAAAATCAGTATATTTTTTAAAACAGCATGGAAAGCCTACCTAAACATTTGCATGTAGTTCAGTGAAATGATGCTGATTAAGAAAATAATTCATTAGATTATATTTAGAAAGGTGCCCATTACGGGTGCGCTACCTTAAAATAAAACAATCGGCATTGAAGTAAACACTAACCAATACCCATACTTTATTGAGATTAACTGACTCATTATTAATTATCTGTATTGTGAATAATTCCTTTATATACCACTCAATATTTCCGTCATTCAATGATTTAATCTATCGCAGAAATGTATGCCGATATTTATTTTTTTACTTTATTTAACCATCTAATTTTAACAAGTTTGTAAATTTAAATCTCCAACATTAAGGTTTATACTTTAAGCCGTTGTTGTAAGTTTGCATTCTGTCAAAAAATAAAAGTGCGCAACCCTATTGACAGTTAATGTTCACGCTGCATACAATTATTGAAAGAAATTTTGGTCAAGGCCCATCTATAACAGCTACGACGAAAAAAAAACTTGTTTCATAAACTTTGAATTGTTCCGGAAAACAATAAGTTTGCAACACACGTTATTCATGTAAACACTGGGAAGCGAATACATTAAGAATAATTTATTTTCTATGATAGGTCGAATTCGTTCTTCATGACGAACGGGTACTACGGTCAGGGCACCGGGGAAGTTCTGGCGAAGGACCTGACCTGTCATGGCGGAGAGGTCGACATCAGGCTGTGTGGCGGCACCTGGTGGCCCAGCACCGTCCCTGGAGATCACAACCAGGACGTCGGCGTCAACTGTGATGGGGGTACAGCATTTTATACAATAGTTTACTAAGTTTACAAAAGTATACGTTTTTAAAAAAAACAGTGGATAAATAATACGTATACTTTATATAATATAGTATTTACAAAATATTCAGATAGTGTTTGGATGTTTATTTTGCTTCCAGTCATTCCAATAAGACTAAATGGGGACAGTAACAGTACCGGACTTGTTGAAGTCCTTCATAACGGCGACTACGGTACCGTTTGCTCCACAAAATTCGACAGACTGGACTTGATTGTCGTCTGCCGAATGCTTGGATTTGATAACATTCCGTAAGAATTATTACTTCACTTATTCTGTAAACAATCTCATGAAGAATTTTAGAAATGATGTTTTCTGACTTGGGAAGTTTATTACAAAAACCTATAGTCAAAACTTACCAAGATAAAACTCGATAGACAAAAATATCGCCCGTAACACAGACAATAAAACTATGTAATATTTATAGTGTACTACTTTGTAAAGATTTTAGCTACTTGCTGTGTGTTATTTTCGCAATTTAAGCCAGAAAGCATGGTATTTAAAAAATGCTTGTTTTCAACGATTCATAACAAAACATTTACATGAACATGTAAGATGCTTTCTGTCTATAGGAAAAGCGCGTACTGGTATCTTGTACCTTCCTTCGGGCTTGGACTTGGAGAGATTGTAGTCAATAACCTTGCGTGCAATGGCATCGAGAGCGGTATTGGACAATGCGGTGGAACCTGGCCCGCGGACACTAGCTGTACTCACGACAATGATGTATATGTCAACTGTGCTGGTGGTTAGTAAATTAATGAGTCCTTCTGAAACATAAACAAATCCATTTGATTTAGTAAACATTGACATTTATAACATAAGCAGAGGGCTTGAATAATACATATTGTATACACCTCTTTCCAAAGTTTATCTAACAATAAACAGCTATATGATCTTTGTATAATGCTCTACTGTCTTTATTGTGTTACGTTGCTAATTTTAAAGAACCGTTTTACATGTTTATTTGTAACTTGTAGCTTTCAGCGACATCAATCTTTTTTATAAATGTTTTATTAATCTAAAGGCCTTGTAGCACTTAGGTGAATTCTGTTGAGCTTCTTCTTCTGTAACTATTACTCGCCGAAAAGTGGACGGTTGGTTACGGACTTTGTATGAAGGTGTCAAATATTCGAGTTCTCTTTGAAATTGACATTAACACGAAACACTACGATAATCACATTTTATCACGAGTTCGGTCGAAATGTAGCAGACGACTCGTGTTATGTCGTAGAAGGATAATATACAACGAAATGCTACAACAATGGAAGACCTGTATATGGTGTGTGTTGAGAGATTCCTTCGACAAGTCTTCGATACAGGTACAATATGAAAAGTCGCCGAGAAGCATCGAGACTTTTAAACAATTACAAATTTCGGTCCCTATTTTGCGAGTTTCAGACGACATCCCTGCGACATAGAAAGACATGTGTACAAAATGTACATAACATTAGGCGAAACCTGGCTCGTAGCGTAAACTCGCCACTATGTGACAGGTCCTTAATAAGTTTTAAGCACTGTGTGATACAATTAGGAATATATATTGGTTATCGACATTTGAATCGCTTTTTACAAGTTTGATTGGCTTTGTTAACATAACTCTCCCGGGCTATTTGTGACCAACAATTACATTTGCATTTCTTTTTTTGTCGGGCGTGTGTGTCACCTACTAGAAGAAAATACGTGAAAAAATGTGCGACCAATACATACTTATAATGACAGACATGTAATGTTTAACATCGGGATTATTCATTTCAAATCACAGTTAACTTTTGATGTATGTCGCGCTTAACAATGCAGAAATCTGCGCAGATTGTAAACACTTCATATACACTATATAGTTCCGGAGACGGTGCGCCTGGTGGGCGGGAAAACCAACTACTCAGGCAGGGTGGAGATCTTCCACGTCGGAGAATGGGCCACGATATGTGACAGCTCCTTCGATCGATCCGATGCAGTAGTCATCTGCAGGATATTGGGCCACCCACACCCGTAAGATTCTTTGAATAATTGTACGATAGAAAGTCATACATTTTGGTGAAAATTACTTATCCGTTTTATTTTCTTATACATTACTGTGTTAAGTCAGAAGTTATACCATCTCTATAATATACAATAAGGACCCGTTATTATAACCAAAACATTAAGCTCTTGTTTTGAATAAACACTATTATATTTGCAGTTAGCGTGCGGTAGCCCATAAAAGTGCACATTTCGGCGCTGCCGAGAGCCATGTGCCGACCGCCATGACCGAACTCCACTGTAATGGACTAGAAAAGACCCTCGGACAGTGCAACCCCACGTGGACTACAAGTTATTGCACCCACTCACAGGACACCGGCGTGGATTGTTGCCGTACGTATAATTAATGTTCAAAGGTCTGATAATTCATACTGACAATTACATTTAGTTACAAGAATCTATCTGTCCAGAGCNTCAATATATATATTGATTATTGACCTTTGAATCGCTCTTTAAAAGTTTGATTGCCTTTGTTAACAAAACTCTTCTTGGCTATTTGTGACCACCAATAACATTTGCATTTACATTTCAATTTAATTCTTTTTGTCGGGCGTGTTTGTCACCCTAACAGAAGAAAATGCGTAAAAAACTGTGCGACCATTACATACGTATACAATATATAGTGTTGATGAGATGTAAATAAAATAAAATAAATACGTATAATGACAGGCATTTAATGTTTAAAAACGGAATTGTTCATTTGAAATCACAGTTAACTTGTGATGTAGGTCGCGATTAACAATGCAGAAATCTGCGCAGATTGTACACACTTCATATACATTGATTTAGTTCCGGAGACGGTGCGCCTGGTGGGCGGGAAAACCAACTTCTCAGGCAGGGTGGAGATCTTCCACGTCGGAGAATGGGCCACGATATGTGACAGCTCCTTCGATCGATCCGATGCAGTAGTCATCTGCAGGATATTGGGCCACCCACACCCGTAAGATTCTTTGAATAATTGTACGATAGAAAGTCATACATTTTGGTGAAAATTACTTATCCGTTTTATTTTCTTATACATTACTGTGTTAAGTCAGAAGTTATACCATCTCTATAATATACAATAAGGACCCGTTATTATAACCAAAACATTAAGCTCTTGTTTTGAATAAACACTATTATATTTGCAGTTAGCGTGCGGTAGCCCATAAAAGTGCACATTTCGGCGCTGCCGAGAGCCATGTGCCGACCGCCATGACCGAACTCCACTGTAATGGACTAGAAAAGACCCTCGGACAGTGCAACCCCACGTGGACTACAAGTTATTGCACCCACTCACAGGACACCGGCGTGGATTGTTGCCGTACGTATAATTAATGTTCAAAGGTCTGATAATTCATACTGACAATTACATTTAGTTACAAGAATCTATCTGTCCAGAGCTTTGATATTCATTTTTAAACTGATTTTAAACGCAAATTTTTAGTACATACAAAGCGTTCATTTACGCTGATAATGTCGAAAAAAAATGTTGTGTGTATATAACACCGGATTTAAACGCCGAATGTTTTACAATATTTCTTAAACATACGAGAATCAGCGATTAAGTCCATATACAGTTTTATCATTCAATGCATTTTAGGACCCACGTGTACGCTTCGAATGTTGGGTTTTCTTTATAAAGTATCGCTATATAATAAGTTACATCACGTATGCGCGTCTTTTTTTTCCAGCAAACTGTCAGGCTGCAATCATTGGCTGAACTGTGAAGAATGTAAATGGTCGAATGCATGTAAAGCATTGAATGGTGTTTTAACGCAATAAAAATTGGAACTATTTGTTCAAGTTCACGAGTAAATCTGTGGCGACTGGCCGGTTTATAAATGCATCCGCGTTGCCTATTGCCTGACCTATAGGTTCTCTTCAGATTCGGCAAACGTGAGTTTTGCTTGTGATCACTATACCGTATAGTTGGGGTATATAGGTAGACCACCCTTCATACACAGTGCAAGACCGCGCAAAAGAAAAAAATATTTCCGTTCAAAATCAAAAGCTGGACATTGTAACAATGTTCCAAAATCCGCCTTGACGTTGATGCACATACGCGTAAAATAAACAATGGTGCTGGGATACATCCTTGTCCTCACATAATCCATCTTCGGTACGGAATATAGATCCATTATAGTGTCCTAGATCGCAACAGTCGGTGAAAAGTTCTGCTTTTGTTAATTGTTAACAGTATTATGTTTCAATATATGATATAAAAATGGGTTGCAATTAAATTTATCAAAATAAACTGTTGGAATTAGCATGTGCATATTAAGCAAGTTGGGTATTGTTTGGGACTCAAATAGCCACGTATTTTGATCTGACTAAAAATGCACAATCTTCCTATTTATTAACGCAACGTATTTATGAATGCATGGTTCGAGAAATCGGAATCCATGACCATGCATATAATAAGAAATTCAATTTCCGCTTTGATTAAACATGAATTATTGGATCTATCCCAAAGACAAGTAATCAAATCAATTCGACTAGGTGACCGTGCATTGGTTCATCGTATGATGTTTACAAGACTGTAGTAAAAATGATTTCGAGGCGTATTTGTGTATATATGAATTTAAAAAGAGAGTCGGATCACGGGCGGAATCTGGGTGGAAAACAGGGGCGAACTATGTAAACTAGATGGAGAGGGATTTCAAATTACGGGCGGAAATTAGATTACAAGCGGAACTCAGATGATAGTCGGAATTTTAAATTTATACGGACGGAACAAGGTGGAAATCAAATTACTAGCGGACTTGCAAAATAGTGTAATCCTTTGATCACTGAGAAATTTTGAATGTTAAATGCAAATATACTTTGTGGTTCCTAAATACATGCATTTTGTAAAAAACGAACCATTAGAGGACATTCATTTGCGAAAAAAGGATCAAATATATGACAAAATTTATAAAACACATAGATCTAATCATTATCTATTTTAACGTTAAAAAATGAACAAAGATACGTTTAACATGTGTAATGAAACACATGTAGATTATAGAAAATGATAGTAATGAATAGTATATTTTTATTTTTGATAGTTAACATGCACTTATTTTACACAAACATTGAAACGAATTCGTCTCCGGACGTAAAATTGATTTCGCTTGTTGTCCGGGTGGGATTCAATCATAAAGTGTCAATTCAATCTGAATGCCGCCCGTATTACATCTGAAGTGTTCGTAAAGGAGGACTAAATAACTGTTTGGTATCGTCTTTGAGGCAAAGCGGAAGTTACACTTCGTCTGCAGTTTCACACAGATGAAAATAAATACATTCACAAATAAATAGGTGAAATGGCAGTTGTTGAGTTAATAAAATAAATGCTACAAATTTGATTAACTTTCATTTTTGTTTTTAATTGGTGTTTATATAACACGTTCAGCTTTTTCTTCTTTAATGTCGAATAATAGAACACAGTGCAATTCGAATGATGTTCGGATATGAACGTCCGGATAATTTAAACTATTGGTGCTTTAGTTTCACGGTTACTCAGTTATGTCTTTGAAACATGCTGTTTGAGGAATTTGTAATTATGTTTTTCTGACGATTGCTTTGACTTAAATAAAATTTCCTTTTATTTACAGATTTTATTTGTACTATAAAGTATTTAGTATGATCGCCGTTTTACTTGTAATTTTAAATAAAATTCCTGATTACCTATATATAAACTTATTTTACGTTTATTTGTTCTCTTCTCTCAAGATTTAATAAACAATTATATTTTGATTATAATTGCATAAGAACCTGTTTAAAATTAGGTATGCAACTTGTTCTGAATGCTAAAGCAGATTGTGTACCGATGAAGATCAGGCCATGTTCCACAATAGTAAGTCAATTTAAAATGACAGGCATGCGCAAAGGTCACTTTTTTGTACCTAGTGAAATCTTATAGGCATACAAATTCAAGTTAAATGTAAGAACATATTACTGTCATTATGTTTGCTTTAAAACACAACTTTTAACATGCTTGAGGTGTCTCAGTCTAATCAAATCATGAAGACCATCGTCAAAACACAAAAGTTTAGGTACTTGGTGATGAAAGAAGTCTTCATTGATGAAAAATCAACAGATATCAACAGGTTCTTGTATAAGAAGAACTGGACACCAAACATTTACATTTTGAAAATAATTACATTATTTTCAAAAGATTGCAAGATTACTGGACAGTTGTTTTGTTGAATAATGATGCAAGAAGTGTTCAGACTAAACAAAATCAGACAGGCAAATCTGATAATAAATAGCAATGTCTGAAAAACATTAGGCTGCTATCAGACACAATGTATGGCAAGTAACTAAACAATTTCACAGTTTTAAAGCATGTTTCTGACAGATTAAGAAAATGTCTGACAATTTTCTAAGACTTATCAGATAATGCTTCTAACAGGCTTTAATGGAGTTTTGCAGTGGTTGAGTGTTTGTTTTACTTTGGATTTTGACATTTCCTTATTATACCGACATTCCCAAAAGTACTTTAAGTCAGCAGGACATCCGGTCCTGTGGACTTTGTTAATTTCAGGACCAGACTGGGATTCATAGGACCGAACATTAAGTCACTGACTCAAATTAATTGACATACCCCGGTTTTGATAATTGGACAAATGAAATGGAAAATGAAAATAAACAGCGCAACACAGAACACTGACCAATCACAACACTCTCTTTTCTCATTAAGTGCAGGGAGAATCGATGCACTTTGACTATACAAGGAGTCCCTGGTCCTGTCAAAGCACTTGATAGGTTTAGCTTTGGAATAAAGACCGAAATGTGTAAATGCTTATTAAAAAGGCAGTATCAGGACTCTTTAAAATTATTGAAAGAAATTGTGAATTAGTTTGAAACCACTTTTTCAATTTGAGAAAGACTTTATCAAATATATAATCATGATGATATAGTACTTAACGTGCATAGAATAAAGGATAGAGATCAATGTGTGCAATATTTGTAATTTATTAAAGTGAAGACTGGCATTCATAGTTTTTGCTTATATTTGCTAATACCATTGTCATGTTTACATCAGTTTAGTACCAGTACTCTCTAACTAAATGTTTGACAAGAGCACTCCCTCTGTACAGGAAGTATACAAAGAACAAGGGTGGGCCACCATGTCCAAAAGTCAGTTTTTATTGTTACAAAGTTCAGTAGTGTTTTCCTATTGAATTGATCACTTATGTGAACAAGAAAACCCCCAAAATAATTGAAAATATCAAGGTTGCTAAGGTATCGTCCTAAAGTTAAAACAGCTACTAAGTTACATATCTGATTTCCAAATTATCTTGACTTTATTTTTTGGAAAGAACTTAACCCATTAATGCCTAGCGTCTAGAAAAAAAGGCCTTGGCAAACAGCGTAGACCCAGATGAGACGCCGCATGATGCGGCGTCTCATCAGGGTCTGCGCTGTTTGCTTAAAGGAATTTCTGTAAGAAATATTCTAAATATAGAAATAAATATACTAAACATCCCTAATTTTGGAAATAAATTGATCCAACTTAGAAGGATGGGAGAGTCCACTAGGCATAAATGGGTTAAACTTATGAGGTAATATCTTATAATTAGTTGATTAAAAAGACTACTTCAGTCTTCAGTGATTTTTTTACCTGTGAGTCCTGCGTCCTGGACTCACAAAATCCTCTGGGGATGCAAAGGTTTGAATTATGTGAGTCCCAAAAATGCATTGAAATTTCTAAAAAAACAATATAGTTTAATATTTGGACTCGTTCGTTCAATTCGGGACTCATATATTTGCAAGTTATTGAGTCCCAGGACTCAGATGAGAAAATTTGTAAAAAATCACTGCTACATATTAAAAATATATTGTGTGTACATGTAACAGTTTACGTATGAGCTAATATCTCGAAATTGTGAGAAATAGTTGCTGTAATTAGGATATATTATCTCCATAGAATCTCCCAACTAAGAGATATGACTAAGTGTCTCCTTATTGTGGCACACTTTCACATTATTCTGATTACATATCCCCTATTTAAGACTGTATATCTCATATTTAGGATATTATGCTCTCCTAATGAGATACTTCTTTAACTGGTAAGTAGCACTTACAGAACTTAATCTATTCTAATAAAAGAGTAATTATATCCTAAGGCTAAGCAAAAGATAGTGGAACACCACAATAACAAGATGTGTTTGTGAAACACTATGTCCCCTATGGCGATTTTGACTCATATATTTGACCTTTGACCTTGAAGGATGGCCTTGACATTGACCTTACACCACTCAAAATGTGCAGCTACATGAGATGCACATGCATGCCAAATACCAAGTTGCTATGTTGAATATTGCAGAAGTTATGGCCAAAATGTGCATTTTTGACCCATATAATTGACCTTTGACCTTGAAGGATGGCCTTGACATTGACCTTACACCACGCAAAATGTGCAGCTCCATGAGATGCACATGCATGCCAAGTATCAAGTTGCTATGTTGAATATTGCAAAAGTTATGGCCAAAATGAGCAATTTTGACCCATATAATTGACCTTTGACCTTGAAGGATGACCATGACCTTGACCTTTCAGCACTCAAAATGTGCAGCTCCATGAGATACACATGCATGCCAAGTATCAAGTTGCTATGTTGAATATTGCAAAAGTTATGGCCAAAATGAGCGATTTTGACCCATATAATTGACCTTTGACCTTGAAGGATGACCATGACCTTGACCTTTCAGCACTCAAAATGTGCAGCTCCATGAGATACACATGCATGCCAAGTATCAAGTTGCTATGTTGAATATTGCAAAAGTTATGGCCAAAATGAGCGATTTTGACCCATATAATTGACATTTGACCATGAAGGATGACCTTGACCTTTCAGCACTCAAAATGTGCAGCTCCATGAGATACACATGCTTGCCAAATATCAAGTTGCTATGTTGGATATTGCAAAAGTTATGGCCAATGTTAAAGTTGGCGCAAACAGACCAACTAACCAACAGACAGGGCAAAAACAATATACTGGGAGACATAAAAAAGACTATAGCACATGGACTCTTTCTCGGTAGAACATGAAAAGGGTTTTGAGTAACAACATGACCGAACTGTCTAAAGGAAATAACACGTGCATTTGTATGCACATGCATGGTTGAGCGACCGTGACTGTTTCTATAAATATCGTCCAATGGTTGCGTCGTACACAGTTAGATTCTGACAGGTCGATAATAGACGCCGAAAGTATGTTTATTTCTTGTAATTTGCAAATAAATCGTAGTAGATTGCAAAATAATCTAGGTAGATTCGTAATAATTGACATTGTGCATGTGCTTCTATAATGCGTCGGATATCTCCAATGAATAGAGGCGCAAACCGAGAAACAACGCGAGTGTAAGTGCAAGTTTCCGACTCAACTTAATGAACATCGGCTCATTAATTAGTTTCCGTTTGTGGTGTAGATGCACTTAAGAGATAATAACGTGCTGCATGTAACCCATGAACACAACACAAACGTGGTGTTATCTTTCAATACGATCAGCTTTTTTGTGTATGCGGTCTTTAACATGCCATTTAAAAATATGTATTGTACCCGAAATGATTCGTCCTATTCGCAATACTTAAAATTTTGACTGAAAAAATCGACAATCGATTATGTCATCATTGTCATGTATGTTATCCACTTATTAACATGATTTGATTTAATAGCGAAACCGTAGTTATTTTGCAAGAGGTTCATGTTTTAATGCATGCATAAGTCACCTGTATGGGTGTGTCAATTAAATTACCATTTAATTATAGGCAGATAGCTAGAATTACAAACAGTTTCCACAGTTTTCTCAAAACACTGACTACTGTGTACCTGTTAAGATACACAAAGACTGGTATGTGTGTATTTCATCGTAAATAAGTCCCTATTCCGGGCCTTTTTTTGGTGTAGTATTGTGTGCTTTGGCTGGGTGGGTGTTGGTGGAGTCAGTCCTGGATTACCCGTTCGTAGGCAGCTGTCTATGGGCCCTGTGACTTTTAGGAGCCCCATAGGACAGTGACGAAAGAATTTTCTTTACTTACTTAGCATAATCTAATGACTTGACAAAGCCAATTATTTTATATCAATGTTATGTTTCTGATTAAAGACTTGACATTGTCTTACAAGGAGACAAGCATTTATTATTTGCAAAACAGTATTATTTTGCTGGTGATTGTCACATTTTATCATTATTTGTCTTGCCAGCCTTGGCAATAGTAGGCTACTTTAAACGAGTAAAATAAACTGGGCACTGGCGTTCTTGAAGGCATAAGGCCGACTAGGGGCCTGGGCCCAAAAAGTTTCTCTGCCTATGGGCCTCCGCGGAGCTTAATCCGGCACTGGGTGGGGTGGATAAGGAGTACCTAAAGGAAACTCCACTTTTCCGTTATGGGGACCGTCAATCAAGCTCACATGGTAAAAGTGGGATGTGAACCTGTGTCACCATATGAGAGGCAAGTGTATTAACCACTTCACCAGCTGAAGAGCCTCAGGGACTGACCTACATATCTAGAATGGGGAGGATAAACAAAAAATGACCAAATACTTATTCTAAAATAAAAGTTTAACTGATCCAGGTCGATATTTCAGGATAATTGATATTTTGCAAGAACGCTTGAGAAGTTCAGTTTTTCGAAAAACAAAAAAATGTATAATGGCTATTATAATTCAACATACCTTTGGAAATATCATCACTGAAAAGGTTGTCCAAAGATCTATCAATAAACATTTAACAGAACATTGGTTTGAGTGGACCAATTTTGTGGAGGGTTATGCATTCCTTTCATCAGCCAGGTATTCAGTCTACCAGTAATAGTCATTCACACAGTGACTCTATGAAATGCTTATAAGAGAGACATCTGGGCAAAACTATAAACAGGAAGACTATAAATCTATATATGGGAATACAATTTTAGGTAAAGTCACATTTATTTGGTGTGTTTCAGAGAAAGTATTGTTGGAAAGCAAACGTATACTGTGATACAGGCAACTCCCTCAAAATCTTATGATCATTATCTTCAAGATGAAAGATGGGACATGTAAGTATTTTTTGTTCTTGTAAATATCAAGTAATCAATTTGTATTTAAAAACATTTTCACTGTAAACTGTAATTATATGCTATAGCTTTGGCTGTGAACAGTTGTAAGACAGGTAATGTATAGCATATTTTTTTATGCAAGCTTATGACAATTATTGAGACACTTTATTTTCAATTGAAGCAAATTTCATTTTAGCCCTTCATAAAAAAACACTTATTTTTTACATATCTTGTTAACCTTAGATTCTTAACATAAGAATATGTTATTAAATGATAGATATGAGAAATATAACATGTCTAAAAAAAAACATCAGTGAAAACATTTTCCCACAAACTGAGAGCAGGGTAGTTATCATTTATTCATTTGATAAAAACAAGATTTACTTCGGTATATTACTGTTGTAATGAAACCAGAACGAGATAGTTTAAAACATATAGTTAAAAACGAATAACGCAGGATAGTAAATAAATATTATTTCATTATCACTAACGGTTAACTTAACATGTAATGATCCTTTTACATGACATATTTGTACACGCCTGTTTTTTATTACTTTAATAACAATGGTATTAATAGCCTTCAGCAATTGTGCGTGACCACTTATTATCTGTTAATGCATAGACTTTATAGTCATTGTTAACCAATATGGTTCAGGTTTATAGTGCAGTTTAAACTTGATACTTTTATATGTAGACACATTTTTTGTGCATTGAATCTGTAAACAAAAGTGTTGATCATTGATTATTGTGTGTTTGACTGGCACAGATTTTATAGATTTGGAATGGTACCTTGTCACTATGTTTCTCAGAAATTCTGGGATTTTTATTTGAAAAGGGCAGAAGGGAAAGGGGGAAATTCCCCTTAGGGTTACATGTCAATACTCAATTATGGGGAAAGGCCATATTTGTTGAGACATTTTGATTTAGGATGACTATTCAATGGCCTCAGCTTAAAACCTGGTCAGTTAAAACCTTTAAGACTTGTAAGTTGTTTTATGTCTTTGGATTGATTGCAGTTCACACAAGCATTAAACTACATAAATAATTGTATTTTGTGTTATGTTTCTATCTTTTTAGCTCACTTTAGGGCAGCATGCTCATGGTGAGCTTTTGTGATCGCCTTTTGTCTGTTGTTTGTCGTGTGTCATCAACATTCTAGAGGAAACATTTATTTCCAATCTTCATGAAACCTGGTCAGAACATTTGTCCCAATGATATCTTGGTTTAGTTATAATTAAATTGGGTCATGTGAGGTCAAAAACTATGTCACTGGGTCAAACAAAAAAAGCTTGCTAACCCTCTCGAAGTCACATTTTTAGTCAAGTCTTCATAAAACTTGGTCAGAACATTTGATCTAATGATATATCGGCTGAGTTAAAAAATGGCTGCTAGGGAGGGGAAGTATTCCGTATATGGTTATAATGAAACCTATTTAACTCTCTTGAAGCCACTTTTTTGCCCAATCTTCATGAAACATGCTCAGAATGTTTGTTTTAATGATATCTCAATTGAGTTTAAAAGTGGTCCCTGTTTGTTGAAAAAAGGTCTGCCACAGGATGTGTTAGTTAAGATTGTAATTTACGCTGGGTGCAACCTGTAAATACATTTGTACATGATGATAATGATGATGGTGATGATGATAACGATGATGGTGATGATGATACTGGTGATGGATTCTGAAACATGAAAAACGACCCAAATTTTGAAATTCTAATGATATTGAATTACTCAAATTGAATATTTCCAATAATCCAGGTAGATTATATTTATATTTCAGAAAATCGCAAAGTGATAAACCCAGTAAAACAATAAGAGCTATGTCATTTAAATTTTATTTGACTGTTCATCCGATATGCTATGTATATCAGGTGAGGGGCTGTAATTGGAATCTGTCCATTTGATCAATAAATAATTCACAAGTGAGCCATTGAGAGACAACCAGCTACTGGCTAACTGGATTGTTACAGTGGAGTTGTCCCCCATAATCGTATAAGATTTAAAAACGTGCATATACTTTCTGTGTTAGAAATAAGTTCAGTTATCACAAGTTTGTCATAATACAATGTAATGTGGCAAAAATTAAATATTTATATTTCATAAAGTACTTTTATTCTTCTGAGCTCCACGTTCTCAGAATAGTTTAGCTCCTTGGGGTTTTACTTTATATTTAATTTTAATTACCACCTGCATCATTATATTTTCAATGCCAGGTTGCTAATTATGTGAATTACAATGTTGAATACCGTACAGCATTTCCAGAATAGGACATCCATTTTATAAAACATGCAGCTATTAAACAAAACATGTTAATAGTTTTTTGTAAGTCCCGCCACTGTGACGTATTTGATGTATTCAAGTCACTCAGTCGGCAAACAGGTTCATGGCTGGCTGATTGCATATTGCATTTTATTTACTGCATTTTATACTGGTTAAACTCTGATATCTGTATGTGTAACATTGAGGCTCTATGCAAACATCATTGTTCATAAAGGATTGTTACTTTGTATTAAATGGCCAATTGGTAACCTTTATATTATTGTTTTAAAGGATTTAACACTGTGTTAATCTCAGCATTTCAAAAGTTTAAAAACCGGTTATTGACAGTTCAATAAATACACTGACAGGCTAACAGCCAGTCTGGATTTATTGATGGCCATTGGAATTGGTTAAGGTATGGAATTTAGAACATTTGATTGTGTATGTGTCAATAGTACTATTTACCATAGTCATCAGGTTAGATAAGTAAATAATGAATGGTCATGGTAAACCCCTGGTGATATCTATGTACTGTAATGTAATAGAACTGTTGAGTTCATTTGTGTATGTGTTTGCATCTACTGAGTTACAACACATTCTTATGTCAAATAAAGACATGCTCTGGTATCCAAGCTGTATACATGGTAGCTTTAGGACAGATGAAGGTGATGTTGATAAAATGAATTGGATGCTTGCTTGGTCAAAGCCTTGATTACAAATATACATGTGTACCAACCAGTTTTGATTCCCAACTAAAGGATGTAGAAACGACAGGTGAATTGTAATTTGAAAGCAGAATACATATTTATGTGTAAGTTACAGGTGTCAGTTATGGGGAAGTTGCTCAATTGTATTTTATTATGTAGATAAATTAAATGTGTTTATGTACTGGAATTTGCCTATGTTTAACTTTCTACCTGTGCACTGCACTTAAATTAATGTCTTAAGGCAAAACCTGGGGGAGGTAATGGATCATGTAATTTATTCACATAACATTACATTTAGCTTTAAGACTAGTAACAGGCTGGTGGTTTAACTTTACCTGTATGTGTGAATCATTGCCCGCCAAGTTTAAAACATTCATTTAAATTCAGAGCCTTATTGCTTTTGTGAGACATTTGGGATGAACAGATTATTCAAGCCCTATTTATTGTGGCTTTCACCCAAGCTGGACACAGAGTGAGTTTTTGGTGAACAATCATGACTTTTAATCTAAAATAATTATTTTTGCAGATGTTTACTAGCGTTTTTCTGATGGGAGTAAATTGGGTGTTCATGATGGCTAATTGTTAACTAGAATTATTTTAAATGTTAAGTGCAATAATTTCTAAATGATAGTAACATATTATGCAGGATTATGTCTTCATTTTAAAATGTGATGTGTTGATGGTGTTGGCAATTAAGTATTATTTACAGCCACTAACATTTCATTATTTTTTATTAACAAAACTTTGTCTACGTTTTCCACACCCTTTCACATTCTATGATTTCAGATTACCAAAGACAGATTACACATATGCTAAAAGGTAACAAGTTACGTTTCAGTTGTATTTTCTTATAATTCCCAAATAGTCATTCAAATTAAAATAATATTAACTAAATTTGTATGTGTAAGTAATGCATTTGTGAACATAAATATTACATACATGTTGTATATCTTGCTTATGTTCAACAGTTGTTATACATCTGCGTAAATGCTTGTTGGCAGGTTAATTGAACAAAAATTAATATGTCATTACCATTTACTTGAATGTTTGTTATTCATTCTAATATTGTTCGTCTTGGATAACAGATTCACATATTCAAGCTTTTTCCTTTGAAAGGGGGTTAAACGTTTTATTTCAATGAAGTTNCGCAAACCGAGAAACAACGCGAGTGTAAGTGCAAGTTTCCGACTCAACTTAATGAACATCGGCTCGTTAATTAGTTTCCGTTTGTGGTGTAGATGCACTTAAGAGATAATTACGTGCTGCATGTAACCCATGAACTCAACACAAACGTGCGTTTATCTTTCAATACGATCAGCTTTGCTGTTTATGCGGTCTTTTAAATGCCATTTAAAAATATATGTTGTACCCAAACTGATTCGTCCCATCCGCCATACTTGAAATTTGACTGAAAAAAATCGTCAATCGATCATGTTATGTGTGTTATCAACTTGTTCACATGTTTGAATTTGGTAATGCAAGCTTGTTATAAATGCTGTGCATTTTTTTAACAAAATTCATTTACTATTGTATAGTGAAACCGTAGTTATTTTGCAAGAGGTTTATGTATTTAAGCAGGCATAAATCACCTGTATGGGTGTGTTAATAAATTACCATTTAATTATAGGCTGATAGCTAGGATTACAAGCAGTTTCCATAGTTTTCTCAAAACACTGACTACTGTACCTGTTAGATACACAAAGACTGGTATGTGTGTATTTCATGTTATTAAGTCCCCATTCCGGGCCTTTTTTTGTTGTGGTATTGTGTGCTTTGGCTGGGTGGGTGATGGTTGGGTCAGTTCTGGATTACCCATTAGGCAGAGAAGGCAACTGTCTATGGGCCCTGCAACTTTTAGGAGCCCCATGAGTGGCGAAAGAATTTTCTTCACTTAATTTAACTTACTTAGCAAAATCTAATGACTTGACAAACCCAATTATTTTATATCAATGTTATGTTCCGTTTAAAGGCTTGACATTGTCTTACCAGGTGACAATCATTTATTATTTGCAAAATCGTATTGTTTTGCTGGCGATTGTCACATTTTATATCTTACCAGCCTTGGCAATAGTAGGCTTATTTAAACGAGTAAAATAAACTGGGCCTGGTCCCCAAAGGTTTCTCTGCCTATGGGCCTCCACGTTGCTTAATCCGGCACTGGGTGGGGTGGATATGGAGTACCCAAAGGAAACTCCACTTTTCCGTTATGGGGACCGTCAATCAAGCTCACATGGTAATAGTGGGATGTGAACCTGTGTCACCATATTAGAGGCAAGTGTATTAACCACTTCACTAGCTGGAGAGCCTCAGGCCAGAGCTCCAGATAAGATGCGTATCGGCTTATTTACGCATTGAAAAACTTAAAAAACGCATTAAAAATCGGCCCAGTATGTAACATTACGCAATACAAATCTTGGTACTTATTTTTAATAGATTAAAGTGCGTACCTGGTTTAACCAATAATCCAGTTAATTTTTTAGTGTAAGTTAACCTTTGAATCAAAAGTAAGTCAATAAAAATAAGTATGTAATCAAAATGGCGGCCCATCGTGTTTGTAGATCAAAAAAAGGATGTTTTAAGCGACCAGTGGCTCCTGCCGTAATATTTTAAATAAAGTATTTTCATAGCATCATTTTAAATTCATTCTGTTTGCATTTATTAATATTAATAACAAATAATAATATTTCTATAATAAACACACAATGTACTATGTCAGTTTTCTGTGCAAATGGAAAATACCACTCAATATTCCTAAATACCCTTTATGGCTGAAACAAAGGAGTAAAATACGCTTTATCAATAATATCTGGGGGTAAAATACCCTTTAGACTAAATCCTTATCTGGAGCTCTGCCTCAGGCACTGGTCTACATGTCTAGAATGGGAAGCATAAAAAAGACCAAATACTTATAATAAAATAACATTCTTAAAGTTTTATTAGTTGGTAAATGTTTCATGATAATTGATATCTTGCAAGAAAACTTGAAACGTTCAGTTTTGAAAAAACAAACAAATATGTAATGGCAAATATAATTCAACATACCGGTACATTTGAAAATATCCAAAGATCTATCAATGAACATTTAGCAGAACATTTGTTTGATTACCCCAATTTTGTGGAGGGTTATGCATTCCTTGAAATTTTTATCAGCCAAGTCTTACTTGTACGCATATGTACTATGTAGGTCTATAAGATGTTAAAGTCATTTACACAGTGACTCTATAAATACTTAGTAGAGAAGCATCTGGTCCAAACTATTTAGAGGAAGACTGCTATATATATATATATTTGAAGTCAATTTTATTTAATTTCACATTTTTTGTGTGTGTTTCAGAGAAAGTATTGTTGGAAAGCAAACTTATACTGTGATACAGACAACTCCCACAAAATCTTATGATCATTATCTTCAAGATGAAAGATGGGACATGTAAGTATCAAGCAATAAATGGGTATTTAAACACATTTTAACCGTAAACTGTTACCAACTTACTATATGCTATATCTTTGTCTGTGAAAAATTGTAAGATAGGTTATGTGTAGCTTATTTTGAGGGGTCTGCCTAGGGTCAAATGTTCTCTTGACTGGCATTTATGGAGAAGTGAGGAGAAATCAAGGAGAAGTCATGTTTTGTTTTTGGTTTTATCATATATTTGTTGTAATGAGTTGCATTATTTTACCATTTACTGGATACAAAATGTACACTGTGAATCATACTCATTCAATTCTCATTATTGTTAATTAAATCAACAATCAAGTAAAAAACAACAACAAAATAAAGTGTGCATGAAAGTGCTTAATATAGTTACATACATGTACATGTACACACCCCACCCACCCACACAAAAAATATATCCAAGTCGCCGACCCCTGATTTTTTATTCAAGGTCTTGACGGTTATTGAGACACTTTATTTTCACTTAAGCAAATTTCATTTTAGCCCTACATGAAAAACACTGATTAAAAAAATATAATATCTTGTTTTATATATGAATATGTTATAAAATGATACATACAATGTATAAGAACTATAACATGCATATCAAGTATCAGTGAAAACATTTTCTCACAGACTGAAAGCAGCGTAGTACCGTAATCATTTATTCATTCGACAAAAACAAGATTTATTTGGGTGGAAACTGTTGTAAAGAAACCAGAACCAATAACAAAATTTTGTTAAATAAATAATATTTCATTATGACCAACGGTTAACTTGACAATTAATGAACTTTTTACATGACATACACAGGCGGTCGCCTGTCTTTTATTACTTTAATAACAAAGGTATTAATAGCCTGCAGCAATTGTGCGTGACCGCTTATTATCTGTGAATCCATAGATTTTATTGTCATTTGTTAACCAATATGGTTAACTTACCGTTAAGGTTGATAGTGCTGTTTAAACTTGATACTTTTATATGTTGACACATTTTTGTGCATTGAATCTGTTGATCATTGATTATTGTGTTTTTTACTGGCACAGATTTTATAGATTTGGAATGGTGCCTTGTCACTTTGTTTCTCAGAAATTCTGGGATATTTATTTGAAAAGGACAGAAGGGAAAGGGGGGAATTTCCTGTAAGGTTTAATGTCAATTTTGGGGAAAGACCATATTTGTTGAGACATTTTGATTAAGGATGACTATTTAATGGCTTTAAACCTGGTCAGTTAAAACCTTTCAGACTTTTAAGTTGTTTTATGTCTTTGCATTGATTGCAGTTCACACAACTTGACACAAGCATAAAACTACATACATAATTGTATTTTGTGGAATGTTTCTATTTTTTTAGCTCACCTGAGCACAACATGCTCATGGTGAGCTTTTGTGATAGCCTTTTGTCTGTCGTTTGCCGTGGCAGTGGTCTCAACATTATAGAGGCAAAATCTATTTCCAATCTTCATGAAACCTGGTCAGACCATGTTTCCCAATGATATCTTGGTCGAGTTGGAAATTGGGTCTTGTGAGATCAAAAACTTGGTCACTGGGTCAAATAAAAAAGCAAGCTTGCTAACTCTCTAGAAGTCACATTTTAAGTCAAGTCTTCATGAAACTGGGTCAGAACATGTTTTCTAATGATATCTTGGCTGAGTTCGAAAATAGTTGAAAATGGCAACATGGGCGCGGGGCAGTTTTCCTAAGTTACATGACTATAGTGAAACCTTGTTTACACTCTAAAAGTCACATTTTAAGTTCAATCTACATTAAACTTGCTCAGAAGATTTGTTCTAATGATATTTAGGCTGCATTAAAAAATGGTTCCTGTCTGTTGAAAAACATGGCCGCCAGGGAGGGGAAGTATTCCTTATATGGCTATATTGAAACCTTGTTAACTCTCTTGAAGCCACTTTTTTGCCCAATCTTCATGAAATGTGCTCGGAATGGTTGTTTTAATGATATATCAATAAGTCAATTGAGTTGAAGTTGCTTCTTTCTGAAAATGATTAAACAGTTACCATAATTGTGGGATGTTGGAGTTGTTTTTGATGATGATGAGGATGATGATCATTGATGATGATGGTTCTGATGGTGATGATAACCTGATAATGCTGCTGCTGCTGCTGCTGATGTCGTGATGATGATAATGATGATGATGATGGACAACAACCAAAATTTCTTATTATATTGAATTACTCAAATTGAATATTTCCACTTATTCCGATTGATAATATTTATTTTTCAGAAAATCAATAGCTATTTCATTTAAATTTTATTTTACCTTTCATCCAATATGCTTGGTATGTCAGGTGAGGAAATGTTATTGGAATCTTTCCATTTGATCAATAAATGATTCACAAGTGACCGATTGAGAGACAACCAGCTTCTGGCTAACGGGGTTGTTCCCGTAGAGTCGTCCCCCATACAGTAAGCTATGGTGTAAACATGTACATATACATGGACGTTCTGTGTTGGAAATAAGTTCAATTATCACAAGTTTATCATAATGATGTGCAAACAATTATAAATGTATGTTTCATAAAGTACTTTTATTTGTCTGAACTCCACCTTCTCAGAATAGTTTATTAGGTCATTTGGGTTTATATTTATTTTGCTAATTATGTGAATAACCATTTTTAATACTATTCAGTATTACCAGACAGGAAAGCAGCTGATTAAAATGCAGTTAACAAAACATATGAATGGGGGTAATAGCTTTTTAATGTTTGTAAGTCCCGCCACTGTGACGTATTTGATGTATTCAAGTCACTTAGTCGGCAAACAGGTTCATGGCTGGCTGATTGCATATTGCATTTTATTTACTGCATTTTATACTGGTTAAACTCTGATATCTGTATGTGTAACATTGAGGCTCTATGCAAACATCATTGTTCATAAAGGATTGTTACTTTGTATTAAATGGCCAATTGGTAACCTTTATATTATTGTTTTAAAGGATTTAACACTGTGTTAATCTCAGCATTTCAAAAGTTTAAAAACCGGTTATTGACAGTTCAATAAATACACTGACAGGCTAACAGCCAGTCTGGATTTATTGATGGCCATTGGAATTGGTTAAGGTATGGAATTTAGAACATTTGATTGTGTATGTGTCAATAGTACTATTTACCATAGTCATCAGGTTAGATAAGTAAATAATGAATGGTCATGGTAAACCCCTGGTGATATCTATGTACTGTAATGTTATAGAACTGTTGAGTTCATTTGTGTATGTGTTTGCATCTACTGAGTTACAACACATTCTTATGTCAAATAAAGACATGCTCTGGTATCCAAGCTGTATACATGGTAGCTTTAGGACAGATGAAGGTGATGTTGATAAAATGAATTGGATGCTTGCTTGGTCAAAGCCTTGATTACAAATATACATGTGTACCAACCAGTTTTGATTCCCAACTAAAGGATGTAGAAACGACAGGTGAATTGTAATTTGAAAGCAGAATACATATTTATGTGTAAGTTACAGGTGTCAGTTATGGGGAAGTTGCTCAATTGTATTTTATTATGTAGATAAATTAAATGTGTTTATGTACTGGAATTTGCCTATGTTTAACTTTCTACCTGTGCACTGCACTTAAATTAATGTCTTAAGGCAAAACCTGGGGGAGGTAATGGATCATGTAATTTATTCACATAACATTACATTTAGCTTTAAGACTAGTAACAGGCTGGTGGTTTAACTTTACCTGTATGTGTGAATCATTGCCCGCCAAGTTTAAAACATTCATTTAAATTCAGAGCCTTATTGCTTTTGTGAGACATTTGGGATGAACAGATTATTCAAGCCCTATTTATTGTGGCTTTCACCCAAGCTAGACACAGAGTGAGTTTTTGGTGAACAATCATGATTTTTAATCTAAAATAATTATTTTTGCAGATGTTTACTAGCGTGTTTCTGATGGAAGTAAATTGGGTGTACATGATGGCTAATTGTTAACTAGAATTATTTTAAATGTAAAGAGCAATAATTTCTAAACGATAGTAACATATTATGCAGGATTATGTCTTCTTTTTAAAATGTGATGTGTTGATGGTGTTGGCAATTAAGTATTATTTACAGCCACTAACATTTCATTATTTTTATTAACACAACTTTGTCTACGTTTTCCACACCCTTTCATATTCTATGATTTCAGATTACCAAAGACAGATTACACATATGCTAAAAGGTAACAAGTTACGTTTCAGTTGTATTTTCTTATAATTCCCAAATAGTCATTCAAAATTTCAAATTAAAATAATATTAACTAAATTTGTATGTGTAATTAATGCATTTTTGAACATAAATATTACATACATGTTGTATATCTTGCTTATGTTCAACAGTTGTTATACATCTGCGTAAATGCTTGTTGGCTGGTTAATTGAACAAAAATTAATATGTCATTACCATTTACTTGAATGTTTGTTATTCATTCTAATATTGTTCGTCTTGGATAACAGATTCACATATTCAAGCTTTTTCCTTTGAAAGGGGGTTAAACGTTTTATTTCAATGAAGTTTATTATACATCTATTGATCAGGTTTGTTAATGGCCTTGCGTCAAATAAAACTGGTGAAATATGATCAACATTCATATTCCATGCAGTGCCCATTATGTTTGTTATTTGAATTTATAGATATATATGAAATCGCATCAGTAAAATTTGTAAAAATATTCACTTTCAGAAATATATTGAAACTATTCATTACATCATAAATTAGCTACATTGGAATTGCGGTTGTGCGCATCTTGATTATAGGAAATAATTTTGAACATGCACTATGAACAAGTGCTGTGATTCTGCATTGTTTATTCAGTGTAAACAGATGCAATAATATGAATCACAATTTAATGGAAAAGACAATTATACAAATAATTTACTTGAACCATTCTTTTCCTTATACAGTTAAAATTATGTGTAAAAAATATGCACAAATATATATTGCTGACTGGCCAATGTTTTTAATGAGCATATTGAAAGTTTAAAATCTTAATTTTGCAGTGGGAGCTACAGTCCACGATTTCTCGGTCGAAAATACGTGAACCCAAACATGTCTCGGTACCGGATTCACAGTGGCCGGACCCAGGCGGGTGGGGAAGGTCACCAGGCGGGTGGTGATATCTCCTCGGAGGAGGATGATGAGCTGCTGTATGGAGAGTACATGGAGTATAGCGACGAGGACAAGGACCTGGATGACAGCCAGTCGGATGTCTCGTATGAACGAGGTGAATACACCTTGCTATTATATGACAGCCAATCAGATATCTTGTATGAACGAGGTGAATACACCTTGCTATTATATGACAGCCAATCAGATATCTCGTATGAACGAGGTGAATGAACTTTGCTAGGATTTGGGGGGAAATATGTCAAGTAATTCAGAAAGCTTGAGCTTATATGTAATTACAATTACATTTTGACCATCTCTATACTAGTAATATCTTTCTTGAGAGTAGTTTGCAGTGACATCATGAACGCTGATGAACATTTTACCACAAAATCTACCAGTGAAAAAAGGTTTCCATGAAAGAATAATCCCAAAGAAATTTCATATGAATTCTAATTGTATGAATGTGTTGTCAACACAGTTTGTCTAACCTCTACATAAGAAGGTGGGGTTATAAATCTCACAATGTGTGGGCTGTTAATTGTTGAAGTCATCATTACATTGTTGATCCTGCTTGCTGTATTTTTTTGTTTGTACAATTTTGTAATTCCTTCTTTAAAGTGTGAGGTTCTTAGAGGGGTCCCAGTATTTTAGGGTGAATATGATTTTTGCATATCTGATGACCTTGTTTGAATTGCATAAAATGTCCTACACTGATAGAAATCATGACATTTATTTAAGAATCCGTAAAACTTCTTTGAATTATAAGTTATAAAAAACTTTTGACCATTTGAAATATCCTTAATAATAAAGGATTGATTACATTTGTGGAATATTTCTGACAAAGACCTTGAATACTTGCAGTTCTGGTAGATGGAATGTCTCTGAGATCCGGTAAAAGTCTTCGAACAATGCGTGAGATTCTACACGCACATGAGGCCAAACTGAAGCAGTCAGAAATGATCAACAGCACGACTAAAAACATATCAACCACCTCGAGACTAGTAACATCTTCATCAAGAGCAGTACGCAGTGCTCAAAAGAACACTAATGAAAATGCAACCTCAAAGTCTACCAGCAAAAAAGGGTTTCCATCGAAGGATAATCCAAAACATTATTCTCAGTCAGATAGAAAAACTAAAGAATCTGGTATAGACATGCTTGTGAGTGTGAATAAGTATAATGAGATGGCTAATGTGAGACCTAGGCGTAATTTAAATACAGACTTTAGTCAGTCCGCTGCTCTTGAAACTGTTAACAACAGTGCCAGAAATGTAAGACATGAATCTGGTGCAAGTTACGATGAGATTGATTCTGGAAACTCAAGATCAGGCTATTCAGTTAGAACTGTGACCAAAACTGTGGTGTCCGACAAATTTCTTATTTTCCAGGTAGCCCACTGGGCTACCAGAAAAAATATTTGGTAGCCCATAAAATTTACCAACAAAATGATAAGAGACANTGATCTGGACCATGGGTTTCCAGAGAAAGGGTCTATCGAGGCATCAGAAAAACAAGCTAATTCTAGACGTAATAGTAAGCAAGTTGTGAAAAACAACATTAAATTGTATGGTAAGTCTGGTGTTTTCATATTTGTCTTATTCTAACTACAACAAAAATCAGTTTAAATTCATTTGAAGCATAAATACATCGACTGATTTGAAAGGAACTTCAATGAAATACTGATACAATGACATAATGTTTATTGTTAATAGTTTGGTATGGTGGTTTAGCACCAATCTTGAATTTAATTTAAATGAACAACATAAAATTTAATGATATTAAGGCCACAAAAAGAAGCATAGCATTCATGACTTAATGTATGCCTTGCTTCTTTTGTTATAAGTGAGTGGAATTTTATTGTTCAAGGTATGTACATTCTACTCTTGTACCAGCCTGTTTTGTTGCAGGGTTGGATTCAGATGGAGAGTTTTCCGACTCTAGCACCAATAACACACATAGATCTGGCTACAGTAACGGCAGCTCACGCAGTAGTTACAGTACCAGATCATCTGCATCGTCATCAACCGTCTCTAGCATTATCACAACTATAACAGGTGAGCGGAATAAAGCAGAGGCAACTATTACTTGTTAATGTTTATTTATGTGTTGGAAACTACTTTTTTATCCCACCTTAGTACAACGTGCTCATGGTGTGGTTTTTTTAATCACCATTTGTCTTGCGTTCGTCGTGCTTCGTCCATTGCCAATATTTGCCATGTGAACATTTTTTAGAAGCCACAATTATGGCCCAATGTTAATGAAATTTGCTTAGAATTTTTGTCCAAATGATATCCTGGCTAAGTCTAAAACTGGTCAACTTGGGATAAAAAAAGTAGGTCACTAGATCAAATTAGAGAAAAAGCTTGTGAACACTCCAGAGGCAACCCAATCTTCATGAAACTTGGTCAGAACATTTGTCCCAATGATATCTTGGCCAAGATCGAAAATGGTTCTGATCCATAAAATTTGAATAGCACTGCCACCTTGGGGCAGGTCAGTTTATATGGCTATACTAAAACCTTGTGAATACTCTGGTAAATTTATTTTTATGCCATCATTTTTATGCCCCCAATGGGCGGCATATAGTTTTTGCACTGTCGGTCAGGTCTGTCTGTCTGTCCGTCTGTCACTTTTTTCGTGTCCACTCTCCAATTCATGTAGTTCTCATCCGATCTTCACCATACTTGGTCAGAAGTTGTATCTAGATAATGAGTTGGCCAAGTTCGAACATGGGTCATGCCGGTCCAAAAACTAGGTCTTGGGGTCACTTAGTGCGTTTTAAATATTCAGCATGGCGTCTGCTCTCATTCAAGTACTTTTCATCCAATCTTCGCCAAACTATGTCACAAGTTTTATCTAGATGATCTCTAGGCCAAGTTTAAACATGGGCCATGCCGGGCCAAAAACTAGGTCAGGGGGTCACTTGGTGCGTTTTAAACATTCAGCATGGTGTCCGCTCTCTATTTCAAGTAGTTTTCATCCGATCTTCACCAAACTTGGTGACAAGTTTTATCTAGATGATCTCTTGGCCAAGTTCGTACATGGGCCAAAAACTCGGTCACCGGGTCATAAAGTGCATTTTAAACATTCTGATTCAGCATGGTGTCCGCTCTCTAATGCAAGTAGTTTTCATCCGATCTTCACCACACTTGGTCAAAAGTTTTATCTAGACGATCTCTAGGCGAAGCAGAAGTTCTTTACAAAGTTAATGAGCAGAGCTTACAATTCTTTCGTTTCTTTTAACATTGTGTTATGTTATCATGCTGCAGTGTTATCGTATCTCAATAATTTGATATACACTTATGGCGTATCATGGCAGCCTAATATGCTTCCTGACCCTACACACAGGGCTGTGATTCTTGAAAAAAAAATCGAGAAAATCCTTTAAATTTGTTTTAGCTATTGCGGTTTCAAGTATGAGTTCTTGGCATAATTCTGCCTCAATTTAAACAAATTTTCTTCTAAGATTAGTTAGTTTTCATTTTTTTTGCGCAAACACTATGGAATCTCATAAAGAAAAATTAATTAAACATGTTCATATAATCAAAACGTGATAGAGTCTGGTATGGACATTACCAGATATCTGTGATTTAGTAACATATACTCTGAGATTATGCATTCAGCTGCAACACATAACAATATACCAGTATCCACCTGTTTAAATGTGCTACATGTCATGAAAAAGACTGCCATAGAAACAAGTACAATGTATTCAACGCTTTGCTTTAGTAAGTATAAGAAAATGTTTTTTTCTACAGTTGACAAGAAGATATGTGCATTCCTGTTATTTGCATGCAAAGAATTGGCAGAAAAAACATCTACAAACTGCAGCAGATGACATATGTAACAAACAACAAAATTTAAATATTGAACACCTGTTTTGCAGCAAACTAATAGTTTAATAAAATAAAGGCAATGTATATCTCAAAAACATTTACACAGTTATGCTTTTATGTAGTGACAAAGTTACAGTTGGGGGCATCCGTGTCGTGTGGACACATTTCTTGTTAACAGAAATTCGAACAATAAAATCATTTAACATTTGTATATCCATATGTATTTGCTGTTAAATGTAAGAAATGAAAAGCACAGAAAAAAGCAAATCAATACATCTTAGCTACAACAGAGTGTGTACTCTGTGATAAAAACATATGTCAGCACTCCAAAATTATTTTTTTTTGAAATGTATGATGTCATTTGTTCAAAAACTTTGTAATTTTGTGGAATTTTACTTAACAGCGCAGTATGGTGTGGAATTTTTATGCCCCCCAAAGGTGGGCATATAGTGATCGCACTGTCCGTCTGTCTGTCCGTCTGAAATTCCGTCACACTTTGCGTTTAGGTTTCGAAAAATGTGGAAGAACACTTTGTGTTTAGGTTAACAAAAATGTGGTAAAAGGGGGCATATGTCATCCTATGGTGACGGGTCTTGTTTGAGAGAATATTTTTAAATAGCTTCATCTGCTGTATTAAAATTAAACAAGAGTGTACAGATCTTGTGTAAATTATTTTATACATTATCATGAAAAAGATATGTTACGGCATTAATAACATTGGGCACTTGTTGGCTAAATTGGCATAAATAATTGTTCTTGATGTCTAGGTATTTTTTGTTTACTTTCTATTTTATTTATCATTGTAGTGATGTTGTGTATCCATTGTAACGCCATTTCCGCCATATGCTTGAAATTAGCATTTGAGACTGCTGTGAAGTTGTCTCACAATTTTGAGTCTTAGTATTAATTTAAAGATTTAAAATTTACATTTTTATTTTTCTTAGTAATCAAATTATTTGCGCACTCATCTCAAGTTGCAATTTGAGCAAAGAAATTGTGTGTACAGTCAATTTAAAATTGGACTCAAATAATGCTTATTGTTGTGGGGTCTGCTCTGGGAGCATTTAACTGTTGTGATCTTAAAATGCTTTGATTCTTCTCAGGAAACAAACTTTAAATGAAGGTACAGCGGTACAATAAGTGAGATAATTTATCAGAAATTGAGACCACCACTTTAATAAAGACTTTTCCTCTGGGATAGGAAACTTAAAAAGAACTTTCAAGAAGAATGTTTGCAGCAAATAATTGCATTTTGTTTTGTTGATACATTTGTTGCCATCTGCATAATACTTAAACTCAATTATCTAAAACAATGTTAGACACTTTTCTATTTTAGAAACCATATCAACAGTAACCAACCCAATAGTAAAACCCCTGTGGAAGCATGTTGGTCAGCCAGTAGCAACCCATGTGTGGAGGCCACTGGTGGCAACGATTGCAACAGTTCTAACAGCAATTACCTCCCTTATTTGGCTACTTGTGTGGGTACCAGTGACCTCCCTTGTGAAGACTCTAGCTAGGGCACTGTCATGGCTGTTTAGTGGAGAATTGTTGCACGGACTTGTGAGTAATCTTCAGAAGAGTGCAGCATGGATATGGGAACAAGTGGAATATGTGTCCTGGAAATTCACAACCCTTGATGTTTGGGTGTTCCAAAGGTACATTTGTACATTGCCATTATTTCCCTCAAAAGATGCTTTCTATTCATCTGCATCTACTAACAGTTTTTATGCCCTCGGTAGGGTGGCATATAGCAGTTGAACTGTCAGTCCGTCTGTCTGTCAGTCTGTGTGATCATCCGAAACCTTTAACATTTGCCATAACCTTTGCAATATTGAAGATAGCAACTTGATATTTGGCATGCATGTGTATCTCATGGAGCTGCACATTTTGACTGGTGAAAGGTCAGTGTCATCCTTCAAGGTCAAAGGTCAAAAAACAAAATCCAAGGGAAATACTAAGCTTTAAAGGGAGATAATTTTCTAAACCTGCAAAAATGATAGTTAGAAATTTTATTTCAAAGCGGCGCAGTAGGGGGCATTGTGTTTCTGACAAACACATTTCTTGTTTTTTTTTACTTTATAAGTCTGCACACATATTTTTATTATTTCAGTTCATAATATTCTTGAAAAGCAAAATAGTATATTGTTTTAAACATTTTGTTTTTAGCTCAACTTTTCATCAAATGGATTATTTTGAAGATTTTTTTGTGTAGGAAGCTTACATGCTAATCTAGGGTTGCATTGCCTTTGTGGGAAGTTGGGTCGAGATCACTATAACTAAAAATATAAAAACAAATTCCTTTAATAACTTAAGTCTGTATGAAGGTTTTTTGCTGTTACTTTATGTCAAGGCAGCATACATGCAGGCCTAGCTGGGGATTGCATTTAGTGCCTTTCAGGTCAAGGTCACTGTAACCATATTTTTCTATAAATAACTTGATTTGGCTTTGAGGTATTGTGCTGAAATTTTGTTTGCAGCTAGCATACATGAAAACTGAGTTTTTGATTGCAATTGGGGCCAGTCTGGTCAAGGTAAAGGTCACTGTTATTTAAAATAACAACTATAGTTTCTGCTCATAAACTAGAATTTTGATGGAGGTTTTGCGTTTTGTGTGTAGGTAGCTTTATGCAGACCCTACTTTGGATTGCACATTTATTTCATTTAAAATAAATGAATTTGGTTAAACAATGAAAATCTTTGATCTAGAAATCTGGAAATTTCAGCTCTAAATAAGCCCTTATAAATAACTGATAAATTCAGATAAAATCCTTTTAAATTGACTAAATACCATGCGCTTTAAGTAAATACCGTATAGAGTGCTCTTTTGCACATTATGTCCTTAAACTTGTGAAATTTGATAACAGATAAGTCAATGTTTTCTTTTGATAAATTCATTTATGTGCTGTTGGTGTAGATTAAGCATGGATTATTTTTATGTGTTAGCTTATAAATAAGAATGTTTAATTCTAGGAGAAGAAGATGCTGTTTTTGTCTACCTCTGTTGTTGCTGTTGCCTCTACTACTAGCCTTGATAACAGGTTATACTTTTTTAATTGAATATATTTAACTAAATATACTTAAGTTTGTAAATCAGTATATATGTAAGTACTTCTGTTGACCTCTTAATCTCACAATATGTTGGAGGCCTTTCAACACATAAGTCAGGTTGTTGTCAAGTTCAAACTTTAAAACAGAAATACTTTTCATTTAATTTAAATTGTACTTTCAGTTAAACTCAGATTATCTGAACCCAACTTGGCAGTAATCTAGAGGTTCCAATTATCTCCAGATAAAGCATTAATTAAAAGATGTATTTTTTGCATTGTTTTTAGTTTAAATGATGTGTTAGTGCACAGGTACTTGACAAAAATTGTCCTTATATATATAATAAAAGAAAAGGTATCCAACGATGTTTCACGGGTGTATTTAATTACGCTATGCAACAGCATGAAAGATCAAATAATGCACACAAATGTCGTTGTGGTTGCCAGCAGGAAGCATCAATCTATGAATAAACATCGTTTATTTGATGAAAATCCGTCAAGTATGTCCAAAACAGCTTAAAGTTTCAATTTTTTTTCAAGTACCTGTGTGTTAGTGCAGATTTGCATGCTTCCATTTTGATCGTTATGCATTCAATTTTTGGTCACAAACATTGAAAGAAAATTGTAAAAGATTTTTTTTTTAACTAAAATATGACAATATAAAGTAAATTGCTTACGTACTAAAAAATGTCAATATTAATTAAACTTATGTAATTGTCTATGGTACCCATACATTATTAGCTGGACATTTTTAGTTAAGATAAAAGTTAATTTATTCACTTGTCTTTTTCTCATATTTTTAATACATTACTGTATTTGTAAGGACTGCACATTTTGAATAATCGATTGACAATCAGAAATAGAATTCAACAGTCTTCAAGGTGAATCTGAGTATCCTTTATATTTCCAATAAAAAAGGTTCTTAGATAATCTAAAGTTAACTAAGCTAATGTACATTGAATTCAAATTCAAGACCGGAATGCAATTTTGAATAAAGATATATGTTTAAGTAGCATATACTGAACATATTTTATTTTTGAAATGTCTGAATAATCAAAAATTAACTTACTGTGCTGGTTGATATTAATACAGAATAATCAACTATAATACTATTTGAATTATAGGATTCAGATTGTGGGAAGATAACTCCATATTTGTTGGGATGTTTGGTGGACAGAAGCAGGCTCCGCAGGTTATCATCAATGTATGTTAAGTTTATATTCATATTTTCATTGATTCAAAACAAGCACCATTTAACAGCCTATACATTTGTCACATTTTGCAAATAGAGGTATAATAAATAAATACTCACAATTAGTTGACAACTAGTTTTTGGTTAAAGCAATTAATTATCTTAATTAAATGTTTGGAAAAAAAAGCCAAATTAAAAAGAGAGCAGTTAATTTAGTTCTGCTGTATACAGCCTTAATGCAAATTAAAGGTGTACAGTATATCCGCAAATGAGTGGCGTAATGGGAAAATGGAACTATTGCCATGTGTACTTGCGCAGTCTGGTCTGGAGATACCATGTCAGATATAAAGACTTGCAAGGTTATATTGTCTCATAAGCGGACAGGGTAGCTCCTGACCAGACTGCGCTATTATGGTCTGGAGCTTCCCTGGCTGCATATGGCATAAGATCCATTTTCCCATGACTGGGATTAAATATTAGTAGGCATGAATTTTATGCAGTTCAATATTGACTGGGATCATCTGCATGGTTTCCATTCTGACAGGAGAAGCATGAGTATTACAGCCAGCTGAATGAGGATGTCCGGACAATGATCCTGCAGATGCAGGCCAGCTCTCGGTCCCAGCTAACCCCGGCCGATGTGGAGGCAATTGTGTATCGCATCCTCAATAAGGAGTCCGCAGTGTTGATGGCACACATAGAGGATGGCAGGACCAAAGATCAAGCCAGCCAGGTACCAACTATTTGCTTTTATTGATGATATGNGTAGATTTTAGATTATTAATACTGAAGATGCGTTTGAAATTACGAAAAGGCAATGAATGAATTTGAAGACAGATGGATGGATATTTAACGGTCATATTTCTCAAAGTTTTATCTGACAAACAAACAAACAACCATTTAAGCGTTAAAAACATGGCTTTAAGATTTTTTAAACTACCCAAGATCACAAGAAAGTGATCGTCGCAACGGCATGCATTAATTTATGAATTAAATTGTTTATCATAAGCTTAATAAAACGATCACGTCAATCACTTTTTGGTGTTACCGCACATCTATAATAGACATTCACAGTTTGTTTTACATTATTAAATCGGACTTCAATAGCGCGGTAACGACTTGACACCTTTATGGTATGTTTAATCCGATTATCGATAATTGCGCGAGCCGTGCTGAATGTATGACATCGCGCGCGTCGTGCTGACTAGGTATTGTTATTTTCACGCCTCGGGCATCTTGAGAATTCGGACCGTCCAGTGTACTCAATGTATTTTACGTTGAAAATGATGATATTCAAGGAGATATCCGTCCGGTTTCCGGTTTTGAGAGAGTCCGGTTTATTCAACATTTTTTTACAAAGAAATAGAAGGGGAAAATACGGGACTGACACGACCGTTCGGAATCGGGAGATTTCCGGTATTCGGAGAGTCCGGTATTGGCAGAGTCTACTGTATATCAATTTGAATTTTTTAAACATGCACTTAACTTTTTTAAGGCAGAGAAAGCCTTATCATACAATCCTGGCATTGTCACGCAGTCATATATTTGTAAGAAATGCAATTGCATGTTTGTTCTTTCATAGGTTCTTTTTGTTTTTTTTGACACATGCGTATTTTATTTTATGTTTGCCTTAATGCGTGTATGTATTTGATGATTAGCTGTATATGGTTTAGTCATAAATAAACTTTCTGTTTTGTATATATGCAAAACATACACTGTAAAAAGATATTATGTTTGTTGTATATATTTGAAAAATTAATGCTGATAATGTTTAATAATACAAACAACACCAACTTATAAAATCTGTTCAGTTGTAAACAGTTAAAATTAGTGAAGTTTGTACACCTCTATAAATTTTCATTGTAGGGCCAGTGGAAAACTGAGCAGGAACAGAAACTGAGCGACATGAAACAGAAACAGGACGCTCTGTTGCTTAACATTCAGGTATTAAGTCAAATACTGGAAGAGATGAAATCAGTAGCGCACTCACTTAAAATGGACATGTCCATAATCTACATATTTTAACTACTTCCTCTGGAAGTGCAGAACGTTGTGCTAAAAATGTTTCTTTTAAGCTTAAATAGAACGTGAAATAATATTCTGATGTTTATATCACTTTAACTATCAAAGGTTAAGTACTGCCAATACATGTGTGTTTCAACGTGATGTGCACTTAGCACTGGTTAAACAACTAACCCAGGAAAAGGAAAGTGTGAGTTGGTAACTGACCTCTTTTATTCAACTGAAATACTGTTGAAAGCAGCTCAAATCCAACTAAAATAAAATCAACCAGTAAGACAGAACGGGAAACAATTGTTTACCTTAAATATTTAAAAAGGGCTTAGGCGGTGTCTTTACCATACATTTTTTGGTAGAATATTTTTTAGTGATATTTTGGTTTAAAATAGAAGATATTGTCTTACGCAAATAAGCATTTCAAACTATAACAAAAGGTCAGAATCAAGGATCTCAAAGGGGCCTCTTGCCCACTGTTCCCTTGTGAGGGCATTTCCCTGAACCCTCTGCAGGGCCCCAAGGCTCCCAGCCTGATTTTCAGGTGTTGAAATAATTCTAACTTTTACCGATTCATATCTCCTGCACATAGATGCAGTACTGTTTAAAAGTACCGCCTGAAAAAATGACAAATTATCCTGTTGGCTAGGTATTTGGTTTTTAATCTAGATCAAATTGATAGACATATCAAAGAACTGCTTATGTTTTTTAAGCCTTTTGATATAATGATAAATCATTTTCTTGAAAAGTGTTCGGGATGTTAAAATAAGAAACGCCATGTCCAAATTACAAATCTTGTAAAACGATTTATGCAAAACTCGTAAAATAATCATTATAGCAAATCAGCCGCCTAAATTAAGTGACTTTGCTCTACTGCAGGATAAAATGTTTTTTATTAACACTTTCTTGGAAGAAAAATGGTGACCTTATTTAATATGAACATTCATTCAACTATCCCATAGTATTTCATTTACTGCATAGATCCAGATGACATCAGTTAGTGTTGTTCAACGTAGTATTGTAGTAAAATTCATAAAAATAAAATAAAAGAAGGTGTATAAAATGTACATTTTGCACTTAACAAATTTGCATTCAAATTTTGGTACATGGTAACAACCATTTCAGTGATTTTCTTTTTTGTAGTCAACTAGTTTTATCTTCATTTTTTTTTCCATATTTTATTTGTATTATTTTCCTGCCAAAATGAGTTTTGCATCATACATATATGTTATTATACACAGTTTTTTTTATTGCATAACTAGAAATACATGTTCCTCTTCCAGAACCTTGAAGCGACAATAGCAGCTGAGAAGTGCAGACAGGACTCCTTGGAAGGCACGCATCAATCACAGTCTGCCGAGTTACTGGCCGGTCTTGAGGCCAGGCTAGCGGCCCTGCAGGGGGAGCTGACAGCACACGAGGAGAAGTATGCCGCACTGCTGGCTCTCATCAAGGACTGCTGTAAGAACGAGACCTACTACGCAGCTTTGGTGAAAGATAATGTGGACATTGTGTTTTCTCAGGTATGCTTCATATGATTTATGGTTCATTGTTCTTGTCAAATCTAAGCTACTTTTATAAGGTTTTGCAAATGTGTTTTCTGAATAGCTTTAATCCACACAATATAATAACTTTGTATTTCTCACATAGTTTTATGTATCTTTTACTGCCATGAGATAATTTAAATAGTAACAAAAAAACTACATGTATCATGGAAGTTCATCAAAACTGAAAACGGTCTTACTGGCATGTTACACAACTAATTTTCCATAGTACAGTTTTTGACATATTCACACATGCATGCATGATTGTGCAAATTACTTTAATTGTCCTATGGAAGAACGTGTTTTGAAGATATTACAATACTCCTTAATTGTAATTATTAAACTTTTATAAATGATGGTCTGCTCACTAGTTGATGTCAGGTGAGCCCAGTGACAACCCATCTCACACTGCCTTCTCTGAGTGGCTGCGAGCTAACTATGTGAGTAAGGAAGCAGTGGACGCCCGCTTGAAGGACCTGTCTGCAGAACTGACTGTCAGCATGGTGGCCATGATTAGGGACCTGCAGGCTCAAAAAGAGGCAGAGGCATCTAATACTGCTACTTTACATGTAGTGGGCAGCCATTCTGCGATTGGTGAACAGGTTTGTACGGTTGGAGTCGGTGTGTTGGTGTTGTGTTACCCTAAAAGGGTGTCATATTGGTATAAGGTTTGTTCTAGGAAGTGGTGGTGGCTTGTTTTTCCTTAGCTTTAGCAATAAGGATGGAAAGGTTTGGTGCAATCATTATGAAATTGAGAGATGCAATAGTAGGCATAAAAGGAAGTTTGGTTCTCATTATTGAATTATTGCTCTTGTCCTTCTTGATTATAAAGAAGATGTTCTGGTACAGTCATGATAAAACTTGAGTTGCATCATTCTATATTTATACCCATGCTGGAAAGCAGTCTTCTAAATAAGGCAGACACCCGTTGCCCGGGGTATCCAAACTTCAGTTAGTGCCAATTAAAATTGCCAGATCAAAGGCCTACCTGGCTTATAAAAAATGAAGATGACATATCATTATTTGTTGAGTAAACTTTTCAAGCACACATATCAAATATATAAATGTAACATTATGCTCATTACCAGGAAGTGCGTGCGATGATAGAAGAAGCCTTGTTGCGGTTCAGTGCTGACAAGACAGGCCAGGCAGACTTTGCTCTTGAATCTGCAGGTAATGCAAGCTTGTAGTTTAGTTGGAAAGGGAGATAATCCAATAATAAAACAAATATTTGTTTACATACTTTTCTCCCTTTGAATATTTTTTTTATTGAACAATAAGACAAGAAATGGTTGTTTACCGGAAATAGAAGTAGTTTCACAGTTTATTATTTCAGTAATATTTTCAATAATTTCTGTGTATTTGGTTTATATCAGACGTGAAATGATTTTAATGTGCAGGTTTTTCATTGATGAGATGATGAACTCTGTACATCCCTATACATGACATTGAAGTTGTATTTATTGGGCAAGGTTCTAATAATATGAAGAAATAAATTGTTTATGATTGGTGAATCATTATTAAATACTCATATGTATTGCACAAATATGCATAATATAATGAAACAAAAACGATAAAGCACAACTCTTCAGTGTTTGTCTTTAGTTCATCTAATGTGTGCACGACTCAGTTGGTAGAGAACATCCTATGTATGGAGATCTTGCTATGCTGCAGGTGGTTCCATAGTGAGCACACGCTGCTCCGAAACATACTACCGGAAGACCGCACTTGTCAGTGTGCTTGGAATACCACTCTGGTACACTTCCAACTCTCCAAGAACTATCATTCAGGTATAACCATACTTATGGGCATTCGTCTATTTCCAAAAAAAGTTGGAGTCATAAAGTGTTGTACTAACAATTGTGTTTTGATATTCTTTTTGACAATTCTCACTTTACTGCTAGGTGAATGTTGCTTTAACTTTTACAGCTGAATAATGTTTTGGAAATAAAAGAAGAACGAATTTTGGATGGACAATTTTTGGCAGAAATATGTGCCGTGTTCTGAGAAAACTGGACAAAATGCATGTGCGTAAAGTGTCATCCCAGATAAGCCTGTGCAGTCCGCACAGGCTAATCAGGGACGACACTTTCCGCCTAAACTGGATTTTCGCTAAGAAGAGACATCATTTAAACGAAAACTTCCATAAAAGCGGAAATTGTTGTCCCTGATTAGCCTGTGCGAACTGCACAGGCTAATCTGGGATGACAATTTACGCACAAGCATTATGCCCAGTTTTCTCAGAACACGACACATATGATCTTTGTATGCCTACTGCATCTACTGATACTGAGAGGCATATAGCGATAGGTCTGTACGCTCCTTTGTTTGTTCTTTCAACTGTCCCTTATTCAGTGTTTGTACCCTAGGTTAATGCTAAATGACATATTTTTATCTTACATCAATACTGCTTGCTAAAAAGTTTGATAATATAACATGGATGTTATCTATGATCACTCTCAATACATCCACATTACCTGACTTCATTTTGACCTTGACCTTGGTCTACTTTCGGACTTGAACTAATTCATAAGGTCCAAAGTCTTGTTTAACCCAAATTAACTTGTTTTGTCAACATCAATAATGCTTACTACAAAGCTTTGATATTTGCATAGTTTTTATCTATGAACTTTTTTCACACTCTTTTATCACCTCACCTCATTTTGACATTGATCTTGTTTTGGACTTAGACTAATTCATAAGGTTAGAATTGTTAGGTAACCCAAATTGTCCATACCATTTGCTTTACTGCTTTTTACTAAAAATCTATGATATTAATATTTAATACTCAGCACACTCACATCACCTGACCTCATTTCAACCGTGACATTTACTTAATCATCAACTCAATTCTACCACCGGGGGCATCAGCATTTTTTGAACGCAGCAATTTGTTTCTTTTTTTGTTCTGTAATTTATTTACTTATTTTGAAAATAACCCATGTATTTGTTGTGGATAGTGGTAGTAAAATCCGGTGTTATTGTTAACTCTACCCAAAGACTATACCTGATTTCCAAGAATAAGTGGGATTTTCAAGAAGATTCCAGACTTTTTGTTTAACAGCTGTCACATTTTAATTACTTTTCTGTAAACAACGGAAATTAAAATATTGATTGAGCATGATTTTCATGCCTAAAAGCTATCTGCTGCACTGATGATTTGTACTGCTCGAAAATTGAATTTTAAATGAGTCGCGCTCTGATACAACGGGGTTAAATGCATGTGTGTAAAGTGTCGTCCCAGATTAGCCTGTGCAGTCCGCACAGGCTAATCAGGGACAACACTTTCCACCTTAACTGGATTTTCGTAATGAAAAATACAATAGAAGCGTTATGTGTCGTCCCTGATTAGCCTGTGTGGACTGCACAGGCTTATCTGGGACGACACTTTACGCACATGCATTAAACCCCCTTTTCACAGAGCGAGGCTCATTTATGAATGTATCTACTTCTGTTTTCCAGCCCGATGTGCATCCAGGTCAGTGCTGGGCGTTCAGGGGCAAGACGGGCTACATAGTGATACAGACGTCCACACTAATCACACCCACGGGGTTCACCCTGGAGCACATTCCCAAGTCCTTAGCCCCTAGCGGGAAAATAGACAGTGCACCCAAAGAATTTACTGTCCTTGTAAGTTTTCCTCTATTAAACATGATAAATTATAAGTGACGTTGTAATGCTGTTTTATCCATGACAGAGCTATATACAAGAGGAAGAGTGGGTAGTATTCTTGGAGGAACCTTGTATGTTTTCAATTTTTAGTTCCTTATGCAACATCATCATATTATGGATAATTGTTTTATGAAAGAATTTCTTTCATAATACAATTAACCGAAATAGATGATGTTGCATAAGGAACTAAAAATTAGAAGAAGTTTTTGTTTTTTAATGGTCTACATACACTTAGTGAAATTAAGCTGGCATGTTTTTGTCCTTGTGTCGGAAAGGAGTAGTGTAATGGTAGGGGTTGTCCAACTGTCTGTGACAACAAAGTATTGAATGTGACAAGTCAAATTTGTTATTCAATTTATGTTTGTTAAATTGTAGTTGAGATAATAGTTGTATAGTTTGTTGTTTGTTCAGAGATATCTGATTTATTTTCTTGTACATTTATATAGACAGAAAAGAGATTTTATCAAAATGCATATTTACTGCTGTTTGATTCAGAAATTAAATTTGATAAACTTTATTCTAGCAATAAATTTGTTATACCCCCATTACGGGTAATGGGGGCTATATAATATAGGAGTCACTTTGTCGGTCGGTCGGTCTGTCTGTCCCGAAAATTAGCTTGTCCGGGCCATAACTATGTCGTTCATTGAGGGATTTCAAAATCATTTGGCACATTTCTTGACCATCATTGGACGGTGTGTCGCGTGAAAGAATTACGTGGATATCTCCAAGGTCAAGGTCACACTTTGAGTTCAAAGGTAAAAAATGGCCATAAATAAGTTTTGTCAGACAGCATGCTTAATATTCTGAGTCAATGCAGCATGTGGGGGTATACGTCACGTCTGTGACAAAGCTTTAGTTTTTGAAGTTGTGTTTGAATTGTAGAATTACATTTATTTATGCAAACTATATTTTAATTACATTATTCAGATTATGTTAGGAAAAGCAACATTTTTGTCAGGAAAAGTGAAAAACATGTATCATAGTACCGGTAAGTTAAAAATATTACCAGTAAACATTCTGTATTGCCCAGAAAGTATACATATTATACTGAACACATTTATTTCAGGGCCTTAAGGGTGAACATGATGAAAGTGGTATTTCCTTGGGTAATTTCACATATTGTGAGAACGGAAAACCAATTCAGTTTTTCCCAGTTCAGGTTTGTATTATTCATTTTGCCATTGCATCATTATAGCATGCTGCCGCCATATTGGTCTATTGCTCTTTGGAATGGCCAGTGATTTTTTTCCGACAAAATAACAGCCTCTTACAGGCTCTTTCCCAAAGGCAAAAAGGAAAATTGTTTCCAAAAAATCTTACTTAAATTTCCCCAAAACAATGCCAAACTTGTCCAATAAACTCAAAAATTGGTTTATTGAGTTTATTATACAGCAGTATTATTTCTTTAGCACTTTATAATACAAATAAAAAAATGCAGTTAAACATGCACTTATAAACAATTGGAATAAACAATTGGAATACTGTTATTTATATATTCATTTTAATAATGTTTAATTTTCCCCCAATTTCATGGTTTATCTCGCTATTTTTCCCAATCCAAAAGGTACAGGCTGTAAAATATAAAGCAAAAAAAAAAAATCACTGAGGGCTTATTGATATTTGTAATGGCCGAGTCTGTCAGAGAGCATTTGTTGGTCTTCAAAGAAACCTTTTTTTAGTGAATCGGCTTTGTTGCTATTTGCATCCAGAAAACGTATTATTAAATTTAGCAAAAAAATGCATCATTTGTTTCATTTTTTTTGTGAATCGAGTTTGTTTGTAACAGATGCTATTTGCATCCAGAAAACAAATTTTTAGATTCAGCGGAAATCTTTAGTATCAGTTTAGTTGCCAGATTACGTAGTTGTTTAATAATGAATTGGGAATTTCAAGCATTATTTTTATTAATTTTCCCTTAACATTAAGCCAATATCATGTAATATGTACATCAACACATAATTGCAGTAATATTTATTAAATATTAACACAATAATAATGCCTGTATCTTTTTCAACTTTCAGCTGAAGGAAGAAATCTCACCATTTGTTTTATATGAACTAAGAATTCTGGGAAACCATGGAAATGAAGAGTATACATGTTTATATAGATTTAGAATTCATGGCAAACCATACAAGAAACAATAAGAAAGTAATATTTTAATGTTAAGAGGACATACATAAAGACTTTCAATTACTTTTGTACTCATCAATGAAAAAATTGGTACTGACCTAAAAACAAAACGTCTCAAACGTTATTAATATGAAAAGAATAATCAAAAGCATTAAATAAAATCATTGAATTTGTTTGCTTTCGGGTTAATATCATGATTTTTTTGTAAAGTGAGAAAATTGAAATTTACATATTTTCTCACTTTACTGAGAAAAATAATTCACATTAATACCCAAAAACCTAACAAATATCCTATATTTATTATTTGAAAGAAAAACTCATAACCTTAGCATTGTATGGAGGAAAAAAATCAGAAAAAAAACAGATACGTTACTTTTTTGTGTGTCTCTATCAATATTTTTGTGAATACAATGGTGCATGATAAATATGTTGTTTTATTATTTGTCTCAATAATTCTTAGTGGTTGATATTATTTATTTTATTTGTTTTTTGTGTTAAATGATCATTATAATTGAAAGTGTAATATACAAATATATCAGTGGTGTCAGTCTATATAAAATGAATATTGTTAAGTATTTATATATTCATTAGTTGTTGTTAAATGTTGTTATTTAGTTAGATTTCGTTTATGATATACAGTATGTATTTGTTTTGTTCAAATCATGGCAAGTCATGAACGACTAAAATGCAATTGATGTATTTAGTATATTCTGTTCAATTGTTGTTGACACGAGAATAATCCAGTACATTTAATATAAATTTCCTTTTTTTTTTCTGTGGTTAATTTTTCTTTAAAGATATTGCAGACCTCTGTGTTTGTCTTATTTGAAATATCCGATTTTTTATGTCGCGTGACTTACCATGACATTTGACTTATTTTTATGTCCCCCAGTCTATACTGGGGGACATATTGTTTTTGCCCTGTCTGTTGGTTTGTTTGCACAAACTTTAACATTGGCCATAACTTTTGCAATATTGAAGATAGCAACTTGATATTTGGCATGCATGTGTATCTCATGGAGCTGCACATTTTCAGTGGTGAAAGGTCAAGGTCATCCTTCAAGGTCAAAGGTCAAATATATGGGTCAAAATCGCTTAAAAGGGGACATAGTGTTTCACAAACACATCACTTGTTAACCGAGGGTAATACATCTCCGATGTTCTCTAACATATAAAATGTGGCGTGTTCTGAGAAAACTGGGCAAAATGGTTGTGCGTAAATTGTCATCCCAGATTAGCCTGTGCAGTCCGCACAGACTAATCAGGGACGACAATTTCCGCTTTCATGGAACTTTTTGTGAAATGATGTCTCTTCTTAGCGAAAATCTAGATAAGGCCAAAAGTGTTGTCCCGGATTAGCCTGTGCGGACTGCACATGCTAATCTGGGATGACAATTAACACACAAGCATTTTGCCCAGTTTTCTCAGAACACGCCACATATTTTTCTATCATAATTTGTTGTGGAATAACCCACTGTCAGGAGTACAAATGCGTAGGATTCTCATCACGAATATGAAGCTCTAGTGATTTGATAACACACATTGATACCCCTGGCAGTGGTGTTTCAACAAGACATTATGACAGAAAATATATTGTTTTGATTATAACCTGATATTATTTTCTTGTACCAGAACTATATGTCTCTATGCGTATCAAATACATCATCTACCCATAACAAAACAATATGGCGTCATTTTATTCATAAATAATTGAGTGAATGACGTCTGATTAATTGATACAAATCATAGATTCAATATGAATTGATTTTAACCAGAGTAACAGTTAATGTGACACGCTAATAAACAAAGCTTAAATAAATATAACTTATTTTATTTTTTGTGTAAATGTTAATTATAGATTGTTTTGTTATGTATTTTTTGTCACAATATATTATACAGGAATGTACGTTTGTAACTATTTTGGTATTACACGTTTAAGCATCTGCATTGCATTGAACAACTTACTAGGAAATTTTTCCGCACTATTCTCAAAACATGATGTTCCATGCATAATTATTGCGGAAGAACCCACATTTGATTTCCGTCTTTGTGTGTAGATAAAAGTTGTGTTGTGTAAGAATGAAAAAGAATGGCCGAATACTGTTTTTATCAAAATGAACACAACGCTTGCACGTTTTTAAATCAATTATAACAAACTTTTTTATTAACATAAATAAAATAACTCGTATAACTTTTATATATTTTTATTCTCCACTATTTTTGCTATTGACTGTATAAGTAATGTGTTCATTTAAGCATTGTATATTTACATATTCTTTTATTAATACATCATATATATGTATACCAAATGTTTTATTTTTGTTTTGTTTACTTTTTTGCATCGATATATGCGTTGTTTGTTTCCAGTTCTTCTATTTAATGCTACATTTTTGTTAGAAAAATGAGAACCGTTAAGTTGATGGAATTTGAGATACCTGTTCAACATTGTATTGACCAACATGGAAACAGTGTAAAGAAAAGAAAAAGTGTTGAACAAATTTGTTAAATTTGGATTTAAGTTTCATCTATTATTGTTGTGAACTTGATGACTTATGCTTCTGGTCCACACATACCGGTTGAATCTAGCTAGTCTATTTTTAAGTTCTTTAAGGTCTTGTTGTTGTTTTATTTCAGTATTAATGTTGTTGTGACATTGACTTGTAGATTCCTGAATCAAAATAAGACCAGTACATTTTGGAAACCATTTATACCTAAAAATGTATAAACTTGTTTATTGTTTTAAGGGACATTTCACAGATGATCAAATCGTAAGAATGATAAAGAGGTTGGTCGCATCGTAAATATGTGTGTGGACGAAACCATTTCCGCATTTCTCAAGGGATTTGTTTGAACCTGTGAATGTCATCATCATAATTTTGGCATAAAGTGAAAAAGTGCAAGACACTTCATTTTCAGTGATCCAATTATTCTTGATTTTTTTTTAACAGCAGACAAAGCAGTGCTGGAGTATTAGTCACGTTTGTAACCATGGCTTAGTTGGACTTAAACTAGATGCTTGCATTAGGATGTTTTTTATTTTTGCTAAAAAAATCGTATTTTTAACATGCTTTTAACCCATTTATGCCTAGCGTCTACAAAAAAAAGGCCTAGGCAAACAGCGCAGACCCAGATGAGACGCCGCATAATGCGGCGTCTCATCAGGGTCTACACTGTTTGCTTAAAGGAATTTATGTGAGAAATATTCTAAAAATAGAAATAAATATACCAGACATCTCTAATAATGGAAATAAATTGATCCAATTTAGAAGGATGGGAGAGTCCACTCGGCATAAATGGGTTAAACTGCCGCAATAGTATAATACCTTAAGATTATTAATCCTCTTTTGATTGTGATTATTAAAAAAGGCAGCGTTTTTACTTGTATTGTAGTATATGTGATGAACATATCTTTTCAAGATACTAAACTTCTATAATTCTTTTCGACAAGTGTCAGTCACACTATCTACATGTACTTACAAGGGTAACATGCATTACATTATTTTGTATGGATCGAAATATCAAAATCTCATTATTATAATGTATATGAAATGACATTTTCATCTATTTCTTTTAGATGTAATATAGTATCTTCTGCACCTGTTATAAACAGAGCAGCTGTTTGGACGCAAGTGTAATGAAATGACGTTGACACATGAAAAGCTGCGTACGTTTAATGAAGAAACCATATACGAATGCACACATATATTGTACAAGTACAGCTTCGAAACTCGAACAATAGGCGTTTGCTTGCTTTTTTATTATATTACAAAATATATGTGTTCACTTCACTATATTGTTATCAATAAACATATTTGCGTCTCACTTTCTTGTATTGATCTCCCGGAGGTGTCAAGTGTATATGCAAATGGTTCCTGTAAGAAGTTTATTGATGGTGTCTCAAGAGGTTTGCTTATTTGCTGTGCCGTAAATACATAAGCTATTGCCAACTGGTAGCTGATATTGAAAATGGATATGAGGGTCGCTCTGTGAAAAGGGGTTTTAATGCATGTGCGTAAAGTCCCAGAGTAGCCTGTGCAGTCCTCATAGGCTAATCAGGGACGACACTTTCCGCCTAAACTGGATTTTTGCTAAGAAGAGACTTTCATAAAACGAAGAATATCATAAAGCGGAAAGTGTCGTCACTGATTAGCCTGTGCGAATTGCACAGGCTAATCTGGGCCGACGATTTATGCACATGCATTAAACGCCCTTTTCACAGAGCGAGGCTCATATTATGTTGAATGCCGTTGTACGGGCTGCGCTCTTGGATTACCAGTATTTACGGTCGTGGGACCTGATTGTAACGAGCAACTGCAGGAAGCCAGATGATCAGAGTATTCAGCATGTATGATTTAATATTTCAATGGTAAATACAAAAGGAAAAGCATTTTGGACAAATAATTGCCGTGTTAGAATACAAATTATTACTGAAAATTGTAACCTTGAAATATGTCGGAGATATTGCGTTGTAACATTACAGACACTTAACCAGTTGACAATACTGAATAATCACAGTAGCTCTCTACAAGTCTCTTGTAGGAACTCAAATTCCAATTTGAAATACAATAATGCCACAATTAACCCATTTATGCCGAGTGGACTCTCCATCCTTCAAAATTGGATCAATTTATTTCCAAAATTAAGAGATGTCTGGTATATTTTTTTCTAGTTTTAGAATATTTCTCACAGAAATTCCTTTAAGCAAACAGCGCAGACCCTGATGAGACGTTTCATCTGGGTCTACGCTGTTTGCCTAGGCCTTATTTTGTAGACGCAAGGCATAAACGGGTTAACATCGGGAGGCGGAAAACTACAACGGGCGAGGCATGGTATAGGGGTGATAACCCAAAAAAGGGTTAGGGTAAGGGTTAGGGTTAGGGGTCGGGTTAGGGTTAGGGTTGGGTTTAGGCTAACCCAAACCCTAAACCGACCCCTAACACTAACCCTAACCCTAACCATAACCCTCTAACCCCCCTTGCGCAATACCAAACCATGCCTCGCCCGTTGTAGTTTACCGCCTCCCGTTAACATCCCTCTATGTTGCACGAAGTATCTATAGTATTTATTTCTACTATAACATGCGTTCACAGTTAACCGTTGGGCTCTGTGATAATTTGCTCTGATATTCGTGGATTAAGGGACATGCATAATAATTATGCAATAATTTGAATGTTAAATTAAGAAGGTCTCTTATTTTTGTGATTATTTTATATAAACCATTATCACAAAGTTATCATACAATTATTTTGACAGCAGTATACACGCACATTGCAAATGCTATAAGTTTAAGACTCAACGTTACCTTAGTTGTTTGTAATTATAAACATATGGAATAATATGAGCTTTCAACTTGTCGCACAACAATTTCAGTTCAGTCAAATTAAGACACATTTTGGACAAAAAAGACTTTTCGCCCAATAATTCAATATTTTTGTGCAATCCATCATAGCTTTAATATAGCAGAATATTAGACATCACCATCGTTATCTCTGGAGTTGTTTTTCCCGTTTGTTTCCGATAGGTCGAACGCTAGTATAAAAACACAAGTTCTCAGAATGATGTCGGGATTTCAGAGAATTTCGGATATCTGTTACGAATATATCTGATTTGAAGTAATCGTGATGCTGTTGGCATTGTTGAAGAGGGTTTGGCATTGCCATAGAAGTCAATGTTATAACGGGCTGCGACATGTCTCGGAAAATCCACAATAAACAAATCAACTAGATTTAATCATCCGAAAGTATATATTAATATGCATATATATACTCATGCATATAAACTTTCGTGATTCTTATACTTAAACAAATCGAGGTATAAAGATTTGGTATACAAAATGTATTAGTTTTCAAATATTAATTCCTTAATGTTATCTTGATCTTCGGTTAGTGAACGACTTGATAAAAAAATATCAATCGTTTTATCAGATTTATGTTCTAGTAAATAGCGTATTATTTTGTTCGGAATGTATATACTGTCGTTTACAGTAAACACATTCATACACGATTCTCCGGTAGTATTTGGTAAACACAATAGTTTTTCACACAACGAAACATGGCTATAGTATTGCTCCAAATCTAACAGCACCTCGTCGTGGACGCAGTCTTCAAAAGGAAGTACTTGTTCGATTTTTAAGATCTTTGCCGATTTTTGGTCTCGTTTAACGTTTTAGTATTACGGCAAGTGACCTGTTCACAATATTCTCCTGTAAGTAATACGTCAAATGGTCGTTTCTCAGACGCATATAGTGTATATCTTTGACACAAATGAATGAATGTTCACGAGTTTATGTAAGCCTGATGATTGGTTGGTACAGACGATCGGGATATTGAACTAAACGCCATAATACTTGTAAATAAAATGTTATATGTATATGCAATAATATAAATAACAAATAATAAATTATTAAAGCATGATTTTTCAAGGTCTGAATTCTGACTGACCGTTCTATTACCGACGCAAATATAATTGAAGAGTGCTTTAACATACATATACAGATAGTTTATTTGCGTCTTAACCCATTTATGCCTAGTGGACTCTCCCATCCTTCTAAATTGGATCAATTTATGTCCAAAATTAGGGATGTCTAGTATATTTATGTCTATATTTAGAATATTTCTTACAGAAAAAATTCTTTAAGCAAACAGCGCAGACCCTGATGAGACGCCGCATCATTCGGCGTCTCATCTGGGTCTACGCTGTTAGCCAAGGCCTTTTTTTTAGACGCTAGGCATACATGGGTTAAGCATATCCAGCTCATCGTCAAAAACAATAAAGCAATCATAAATACACATAAATACACATGCGTCAAAATTACAACAATTTGTTATGCATTTTTATAAATATATATGATTTTTGTGAGAATGTAATATGAAAGAGAAGGCTCTTAGTTATTTAACAAAGTTTAAGTGAACAAAGATGTTTATATCTGTACGCATTTGCGATATTTCGTACAAACTTAATCACATCGCGCAATATAACGACACTGAGCATCGATCTTCAACAATACACACTACTAGATGATTGTTTAGCTGATGATCAGTAGTTGTATTTTCACTTACACTACTTATAAAATTTGGTGTAAATGTGCTATTCACACAAGCAAATATTCGATTAACTGTTTGAATTTGTACTATAACACACATAATACAATGTAAAGGTCACAATTTTAAATGTGATTCAATTTGTATATGGTTCTGTACATATTTGGCTTAAAAAATCTCCGAATCGCACTTAATTACATTACCCTCATTTTCCTAAAGGCGTTATATGTTAATAAAATAAAATCAAAATTTACTTTTCTTCTAAATTTCTGTTTAATTTTCAAAATTTCAGTCGTCATAAGCGCTGCTTCGGAAATATCCTTAGCTCAGCAAATAATGCATATACAAAACGAGCTGGCGCTAGTGATAAACGGCCGAGTCCAATGCCAATAATGTTGATGATACAAATATTAACCCATTTATGCCTAGTGGACTCTCCCATCATTCTAAATTGGATCAATTTATTTCCAAAATTAGGGATGTCATGTATATTTATTTCTATATTTAGAATATTTCTTACAGAAATTCCTTTAAGCAAACAGCGCAGACCCTGATGAGACGCCGCATCATGCGGCGTCTTATCTGGGTCTACGCTGTTTGCCATGGCCTTTTTTTCTAGACGCTAAGCATAAATGGGTTAATGTAGTATCCATGTTGAAAAACTACCGACGAGCTCAGCCAATTTATGTCTTGGAACTAAAATAGCTGCTATCTGTAAGTTATAAATTACAAATGTCCATTTACACATATTAAGCAAACAATTTAATGGTGAGATAATATGGTGTATGTTCCGTTTCGAAAACCCCGAAAATTACTTCTGTCACAGTTCAGACTCATTTTTAAATATTCTACTCTTTTTTCCAGTTGATTAATTCTGAGATAACGGGAAAATACGAGACAGTAAATGCCAATAAACCGTAAATTGATGAATCTTTGGGAGTTCTCTTTTAATGCAAACTCAGTGCAGGAAAGTACTTTATATTAACCAATCATCGATATAAGAGTATGCCGTTGCAAAAACGAAAAATCTCAAACGCTATAAGAGTCGGTCCATATTCAACTTTAGAAGTTAACTGTCCAGACATCATTTGACAAAGACAGTCTGAGATTTATTCAACATCGTTTGTTTGAAGCATCTTGATGCATCTTGACTGGAAAAGAATCTGGCAACGCTCGATCCTTTTTTTTGAGATTTTGATGCTAGGCTGTTAATGCAACTGAAGCATTGGCTAACACGCATCAGACGCTGTGTGTATAATATGAATTTTGGTATCAATCAAAATACGTCGATAACTGATAAATTGATTTCGAACAAAATAAGGCATGATAATCACTTAAAATGTAGTTATTGACGATACATAAATCGATTTTTTTCTGAAACGTTTTAATGTTTTAATGTCAAACCAGTATTTTCTGAATGCGCTGCTAGATGATGTGTTTTACCTTTTAATTTAAATCTTTGGCAGTAGAGACCCAATTCTACCAAATATCCAGTTTTCGCTTTTTTTACTATCCTTAATTGCATAAATAAAAAAAAACAAACAAACTCACAATACCAAAACAACCCTATATGATTTGAATTGCATTTTCTCATTTGTTGTCGGTAGTCAAACGTTCATATACATGGTATAGATAAGATCATTCCGATATTGTTGGCCAGACAAAAATCGGAGCTGACGTATATCGCAGACCTTTCAAGACCATTTACTATTTGTAAATAGTCGTCCTATTGTTACTTGTTACTTGTGCTTTCATACGAAGTATTCTGTGTTCGTGAAAAGGCATCGTTGGTTCTTTAAGTATTCGGATTTCGAGTCGATGGCTGATTGCATTCACGTCAAATTCTTACCAAAGCTTATTTCCGCTTAGTCTTTAGATAAAGGTGTTAAACCTACTCAGAGCTTCCGTTCATCAATGTCTCGTTTACCGTCTAAACATGACAATCAATTATACATGAACACACACTGCTCTGTACAAAATACAATACACTACGGCATCTCAGACATTTTCAGTGTATATTTTATGGCGTAAATGTATCAATGCCATTTGCATTTCCTCGGCCAAAATAATGAAGTTATCACAAAAACCTATTACTGATATGTGTGTTGTGTGTTTGTATGATAGAAAAAGCAAAATGTGTAATTACATGTTTAAAAATAAATAAATTGTATGGACAACATGGTTGTTCAAGGTTTTTCAAGGTTAGAATGTCAACGGAGGTAATCATTGCTAAAATATCTTAAATACACTCAAAAATAGATGTACATTTAATGCACATGTTTAGGACATTTCTAATAACATTCAATCTTATCGCACACTGAGAAAACACGACAAAAATAAACATGGATTCTTACTAAAGATTAATATTATATTGATAGTTATTCAAATATGCTTAATTTCAAATTCAGCATTTTACAAATGTCATGCACGGTTATTTGTTGTCACCTCATTTATGTATATGTCGTTATACATAGTGTTTGCTATTCTCGGTAAAAAATACACAGAAACAAACTATTGTCCATATTTTCATCGATCTTTATAAGTGTATAACATATACTATGATTCGATGAAGTCTTAAAAAATAAACACATTGACTCTGCAAAGTAAAGTTTCAATATCGTCGAAAGACCACATATTAAGGTAGGTCCCATAAACAGTTTTCAACATAAAAATCTCTTTATTTCATTTAATGACTTGTATCCAAAATAGCTGAAAATACGGTGTCAGTGACAAATTGCGAATGGCCATTTACACGTCATAAGCACACCATATAATGTAGTGATGATGTAAAATATATTACAAAAATACACAAGTTCGCTCATTCCCAGTGAAAACACACTAATAGAGCTTCGGTGCATCAATGTCGCGGTCACCGTCTATACATGACAATACATTATACACGAACACACACTGTTCTATACAAAATGCAATAAACTACGGCTTCACAGACACTTTCGGGGTATATTTTATTGCGTAAATGTATCAATGTCATTTGTGTTTCCTCGGCTAAAAATAATAAAGATATCACAATAATGAGCATTATATGGCGCATGATAAGGACATTTCTAATAAATTCCATCTTATCGTACGAAGAGAAAGCAGGACAAAAATAAACATTGGTTCTTACTAAAAATTTATATTATATTGATAGTTAATCAAATACGTTTTGTTTTTCTAACGAATGTGTGTGCAATGATTCAGTCTATAAATGGTTACTTTCAATTTTCACCCTATTCTTTGATGAATGTTAACCCATTTATGCCCAGTGGACTCTCCCATCCTTCTAAATTAGATCAATTTATTTCCAAAATTAGGGATGTCTAGTATATTTATTTCTTTTTTTCTAGACGCTAGGCATAAATGGGTTAATGAGATGTTAAATTTCAAATTCAGCATTTTACAAATGTCATGTACGGTTATTTGTTGTCACCTCATTTATGAATATGTCGTTATACATAGTGTTTGCTAGCCTCGGTAAATTACGCAGACACAAAAGGTTGTGATACTTTCATTGATCTTTATTATTAATAATATCGTTTATAACATATACTATGACTCGATTAAGTCTTAAAACATATCATCCAACTGAATTTCTCAAGTAAAGTTTCAATATCGACGATAAGCCACATATTTATGTATGTCCCATAAACAGTTTCAACATGAACATCTATTTATTTCACCAAATGGCTTCTTTCCAAAATAGCTGAGCATACTTAGTCAGTGACATATTGCGAATGTCCATTTGCACGTCTAAAGCACACCCTTTTTTGGTGTGATGATGTTAAATATATTAATTTACAAAAATACTTAAGTACGCTCGGTCCCAGTGCAAACACATAACAAACACATATTTGTTCTCTTCTCTACTTTCTTCATACAATGTTTGCACTAAAAAGGTTGCTTTATACATTTTTTACATGGTAAAAATCATTAATTGTCAATGCTATACGAAATTAACTGAACTATTTTCATATTTATATTTCAAATCGCTGTAATGACCTATAATATTATTCTTATACAAAGTGAAATTTCAAAAAATCCAATATAGTGTTTGAATGACACAGTTAACTTCTGACTTTGTCTGTCCCAAATAGTAAATGCCATGGAATGAACTATGGGGGCATTTATTATCCCACCAATCGCACTCAGAACATGTATAAAAAATGCACATATGCATTACTTTCTGGAACCTTCACGTGATCTGTTTCCATAAAGAAAACGCGAAATAATATCTCAATAATCCGTTCAATTATTGTGTTCCCATTTTATTGATTTGCATTTTAGTCCTTCGTAGTAAGAAAATTAAAGATGTATAAGTGAACAATTACCGTAATGAAACATGATAGTGTTTTAAATGTTTCAGGAATATCCCTTTGGTGTCAACACTTTTGTTCCTATCCTACAATACATCATACTTGTGCTGACCCACAGTGAACACCATCACACATGTTAAAATGCAATTAACTGAACTTGCTAGATAGATGCAACGTTTGTCTGGAAAATTGAGTAGAAATCATTCGCAGAACTCCACGATACGTTTTATAGGGTATTATGATCATTTATATTATAAAAATGTGATATTTTAAATATATGGTCTGTTATCTACTCCACTTTAAATGTACCTAAAAAGGTTGCTTTTTAAATTTTTATATGGTAACACATCAGTAATCATCAATGCTATACGAAGTAAACTGGACTATTTTCATATTTATATTGATTAGAATAAGAACATAACATTAAAAAAAAAACGAACAACTGAAAATGTATTTCTCCATTTTATTAGGAAGTTGCATTTAAAAAATGAAAAACAAAATATTCAACAACACATGTATTTGTGGCTTAAAATATGTATTTTTTTGTATTAGACAATTCCTGAAAATGCATCAGTTTTCATCTAAAGGATTATTGCAGTTTGTATAGTACGCTTGCATTGTTTCCGTTTCAGTGTAGAGTATGAGGTCCGTTTGGAATAAATCTTCTTAAAGATATAACGAAAAAAAATCCTTAAATCTAAAATGTTTTTGGTAATTACTTTCTGGAAATGCTTTGATTGATGATCAGCTAAACGGTTATCAATAGATAGTTTAATCTTTAGGAATGATTCTGGAATGTTACTGATATCAAAAAGTACAAATATTTATCTCTTGATTGCCCGAATGCCGAATATTATGACTTCTATAACTGCAATGCAATAAGTTTTTATTTAGAATACTCATACACAGATAGTATGCGTCCCTTTTGACAGTATTTCAAGGAAATGATGACAAATGGTGAATTTCGATTTATCTTTTATAAAAGCATTTTTTTTCCGGATATGGTAATGCAGTATAGAGTTACCGACAACATTGACAGAGCGTATTAGCACTCTCCAGCCACTTTTATTCTTTATGCAAATCGGTATATTTTTGAGTGGCCTACTTCTAAAAAATGTATATTATGAATCTTTTGAAATTGTTATGCACTTTAAACAAATAATTTGCTGACGCATTAATATTGAAAAAAAAATCAAATATGATTTTTTAACACAACCGCCACCAGGGAGGAAGAGGGAGGTGGGAGGGATGGAAACTCCAAATAGATTGCTTATTGCTATTTAGTCCACTTCTTACAGCATGTCGATTTTCACACAGTTTGTTATAGAAAATACTTTTTCGATTGTCTAGATATTCGCCTCATTATTGTCTTTTTTATCGTTTTAGTGTGATGAGACGTGATCTGTTCACATTATTCTTCTGTAAATAATACGATAAATCGGCGTCTCGCAGACGCATTAAGCGTCTACTTTGACATAAATGAATAAATGTCCACGACGTTCCGTTACCTTATTACTTCAGATGTCGCAGTAACTCAGTGATGATGGGCTGGTAAAAACGCTTGGGAAATTAAACCAGAATTCCAAAATCTATGTAAATATGTAATTATATTAAGAACGGAAGTGTAACTTACAATTGTATTAACAGCTCAAATATACTTTTAGAGTGCTATTACTTAGATGTTGATATGTGTCAGCATTTTGCGGGTTTCTCATATATGTCATCGTTGTGGGCAATACATCGATATTGAAGAAAGATCATCAAAAAGAAATACTATTATATTATTGTTAAATTGATGATTTATTTTGGAAATTAAACTATGACATATGAACACGTGATTATAGATCGCATTTTAACCACTTATAGTCTTTGGATTTACCCTGAGAACGCTCCCCGAGTAGGGATCGAATACCACACTATATCCTACTACTAACTTACAGAGAATGTTTACGCAATATGGTCGTTTTCTTTGAATTTCGGATTTACTTATTTGACAATGTACACCAATTGACAAATGTAGTTGGTCTAATAATGGAGAGTTTCCGTTATCACTGACGATACGTTTTTTTACGGAAATTAACTTAATTACAACGGGTTCAGCATATTTCTGTTTAAACGATCAACGTTTACACAATTCAATGATCTTTAAAGTTTCAATTATTGATTTAGGCTGTGTGGTGTATGTTGAGATAAAGCGAAAAAAGAGTATAAAACCGGACTTTCTGAACTTTTTCGTAGATGCTTAGCTCACTTATTTTAATTTGCATGGTTGACAATAAACTTACAATGCAAAAATTAACCAAGACCCCTATTATCCGGTCATCACTTGCTTCCAAATCCTTAAATGTTAAAGATTGGAAAAAACAACAACATCCCAATCATGTTTAGAATTGCAAGTCCTCATTTGCCCCTGTTTAATCGAACGAATAATGGATTTCTGATAGTTCCGGGACTGATGTCCAGATAAAAGCGCCAGAACTCACGAATCTCGCATGTTACTTCAACAGTCTCCAGTCGTCGTTGGCAATGATTATGGTAATTGCGATACGAAAATATGGCTTATTGATTTTACTCCTAGTTCTAACCAAAGAACCTTTTCCATTTAGTTTTTAAAGAAAGATCTTATAACGCTTCTGTACATTAATGTCTCCTTTACCATTTCTACAAGACAACTAATGAACACATTCACAATATTTTCTGCAAATAATGCAATAAACAAAGGTTTCTCAGACACTTTGATTGTCTATGCTTGGGCGTACATCAAATCAATGCCAGCATCGGAACCTCTGCCACAATAATATAGATATGTCAATAATCTACTTCATATGAGTGGGCTGGTATGAAACAATAATGAAAAACACACATGTGATAACAAGTTTTGAATTACAATAAATTGAAAGGAGGCAATTAAAACTGAGGCTCATTCCGATTTCAGTTGAAGATTAATCACATAGTTTTTTTTTTAAATAAAAATGCGTGTGAAATGCCTCCAGTCTATAAATGGTAGCGTTTAATTTTCATTATGTATGCTTCGAAGATATATTAAATTTCAAATTCAGCAATTCAGCATTAACACATGTCAGGTACGATTATTTGTTCTCTATTAGATGATGTTATATATTGGGTTGGCTATGCTGGAGGGAAATATGCAGAAACAAAATATTTTAACCGATCTACGTTATTAATTCAGTTTATTGCCTAAACTATAATTCGATGAAGACTTCTTAAAAAAAATACTAATACATTTTATTTGCAATTTTGTTTTTCAATATCGTCCACAGAACACAGATTAATGTTGGTCCTTATCCCTTTAAAATTATTTTGCCTTTTTGAAAACACTCAGTATATAGTCTAAAGTATATACACGTATGTTATATAAACAACGTTTATAAAGATATGTTTTATTTCCTTTTCATTAAACCGTATAAATGCTTCATTGAATTTACTAGTTTTCAAAATGGAAATCCATCTATTTCAATTATTGAAAAGTACTAAGAATCCTACAAAGTTAGTGAGTGTCGAATTGTCCTTTTACACGTCTCAAGTAAACCATTTTCTGGTGTATATATATAAATAGATTTTAATTATCAGTAGGGGAGTTCTTGAGTTGTTTTCAGGTTAATGCCCAATTGCAACGGTATAGGTTTATATGTTTGCGAGCGCTGTAATTTCACTACATATTGTTATAATCACGAATCCAATATTGTAAGTGTTAGTTTCGATTTATATTCATAAATATGATTTATATAATTATAAAAAGTTACTTTTTTATAATAAAACATATTGTCCGTCCGTAAGACAATAAAAATCGTTTATTTACTCCACGATTATCTCTTGCAACCAAACGTTTCGTCTATTTCTAGTAAAAATCTACCGTGTTTGTGTAATCTCAAAACTCAATGTCTGTGTATCTTGCACTTGACCGAAAAGATACAACCGTCCAATTATCCGGTATTTGTGTTCTCTGCAATCAACCTTTCCTTCTTGATCACGGAACTTAACAGTCTATTCATTTTTAGTATGTTATTGTCTCCTTTATTTACGCCTGATAAGTTTAATCAGGAAGTCCAGCGAATAATGTATTGGCAAATGTTGAAGTAAGCTAGCAAGTTCAGTTAATTGCCCTTTAACATTTGAGATTGTGTGGGCTGTGCACCACCACAAGTCTGACGCTATTATGATAGGAACACCGTAGGACTATCCATAAACATTACAGACACTACGTTTTTTTTTTGCTATATTTGTTCATTCATTAAACTATAACGTTTCTTACTGCGATTACTCGTATGCAAATGAATAAAAGGGAACACAATCATCGAACGGATTAATGAGATATTATTTCACGTTTTCGTTATGGGGAAAATGCCACATGTTTCAGAAAGAACATGTATACATGCATTGTTAACACTGAGTACAATAGGTGGGATAATAAATGCCTCTCTATCACATAATATCCCACCAGGTACAAAGTTTGAAAGTATTTTTATCATTCATACAATGTGTTTATGTTTGACTTTTCCAAATTCCATTTTAGTATAGGAATAATTTATGCCGATTTATCCTTTAAGCAATTGCTAATCTGAAATATAAATGCAGAATATAGTTACTGACAGCACTCAAAAAGCTTATAATCACTGTCCAGCCACACGTATTATATATTAAAATCACGGTTTTTCTACGTAGCCTAGTTCTGAAAAAGCATATTCTTTGGTTATTATGCTTTTACTTTCGACCAACAATTTGCTGACACATCAACATGTTAAAATGTGCAAATATGAAAATATGCAAACACCACCACCACTACAAATAGCAACACCACCACCAACATCAAGCGAGTCGTTCTGTAGAACATTAACACGTAGCTGGTGAGTGAAAGAGCCTGATACGAGTTAATGTTCTACAAAAAAAAATAATTGATTCCGTATTTTCAACAAAACGATATGACAAATGATTCTTCATTTATTATATTCTCTATTTTTTTAAACAAATAACTTTGACAGTCTTTATCACAATAAAATTATTGCATTCGTTAATGCGTACATCTTACCACTTACTTTCTACCTGAAAACCTAGGCATATATTACAAAAATACATCCGACTGAAACATTTCGTTATTAAGATCGTAGAGCTTCTTCGTGGTCAATTTGCATACATCTTATACAATGAATTGTTTTGATATTTTTTTCCAGTGCAAGAGATCGCGAATATTCGTTATTATCATAAAAGTTAGACCTCGCGGGAAGGGGATTCAGAATCAATGGAATGTTATTCTCAAAAGACACATAATATCAGGATTCTTTTGTTATCATTCCATTCAATACTTTTTGGCGTTGATAAAAAAACGGCCTACTTCATTGCGCCAAAACCAAATTACCAGAGATCATTTAGAATGTCCACATAATAATTAAATTTACAAGTTGGAAATATATTTACGGATTGGACGGACCTCATAAAATAGATGGCAAAAAATTGTTACAAGACACGTCGCAATTTACAATTGTCTTGTTGTCTTATTCATGTTAGGAATGAATTTCTTGTAAACATTGCACGTCTAAATATTTCTGTACACGTCATGCCATCATTGAACAGAACGGTAAGCTTATTATGTCGTGTCATAACTACTTAAACACGCATCGATTGACAGAACCATTCCCGGGCAAACAATTCGTTTTATCAAAATTGTGGTATTTGTAGTAGTTCTAATCTGTGCCAATAAACGTATTGAGATCAAAGTCTATAACGTGGTGATCCGGCGCGTACGAACACACATTGACTGGATATCGCAAGAAGATAGACACTTGATGCGTCTGAGTAGCCGGCGTGTAGTTGTAATGACAAAATAAACTGACCCATGACTTATTTGAGATTAACATGTTCATTTTTTTAAGTATGAACTGTGAACAAAGCGATTATATACCATCCATATTAGTTAATGAAATAAATGTCGTGTTTTGTAGGATGAATAAAAAAGTTTTTTTTTTGTGTACGTATTAAGCATTCTGATTGCATCATACCATCAATACAATTGTTTATTATATGTTCAGTGCTAGGGAATATGTCGGTAATATGTCTTTTACTGTATTTTAACTGGTTATTCAAATAACTATATGGGGTTAATCTCCAACATGTATTGTTATACATTGAAACGTTATTTGTTAGTCAGCATTTCTTTAAAATTGAAAATTTGGTCAATTCTATTGGAAGTCAATTTTCTAGCTATATATATAATATTTGCACGAAAACTAGATCGAATCCCATCTTAAATAATACTGTTAACATAATTACTTTATACTCAGTAAGGTCACAACTAATATCAATTTACGATCGCTTGTGTAATGAACAAAATCAGTTAAACTGTTAGAATATAATGTTATAATTCTCATATTCGAGAATCTTCGTTCTAATAATGAAACATCATCTTGGGAATTAAGAGAATTATTAGTTTTTTTTGTATACATGTTATATCATTCCCTACAAACAGAAGCCTTTTTAAGAAACGTGAGCCAATATTAATGAAATAAATGCAAATTATATCAGGATTCCTTTGTTGGTATTCCACATTTGCCTAGCTTTGTTGGCCTCGGTCATTGAACGAACTGCCACATTGTGCTCTGAACAAATTACAAAAGGTCATTTAGAATGCCAACATGAGATCCTAACTCACCAGAAATCGATTGGAAATACGTACCAAATAAAATTGAGCACAAAAAAGTTCTGGCACAAAACGTACAGGCAATTATTAAATGAAAATGTATTTTAGTCGAAGGTTTGCATTTACAAAAAGATAATCGATGATTTAAAATAAAATAAATGATTTATGATTGTATTACAGCAGATACTTTTGCAAGATATAAACATCAAATATTAGCATCAATAACAACACATTTTATTAAAAACACTTTTATTAAATTAAGGGGTGTTGCTGCAGTTTTGCTTATTTTTTTTTCATCAAATAGATTTTGTTCAAAATTCATATTTAAGTGAAACATACAAATACGATATGAAAAATGAAATAAAAACATAGAGTCATCGACCTTGTTTTGATTTTATTCACCATTATATAACAAGCATTTTTTCATTACAACTGAAAAATCTCTAATTGCATAAAAAATTGTAATTACTTATGACATTGGCAACATGTAGATATTATATAAGCTAAGATACACCATATACCATTTAGTTAAACCACACTTTCAAAAATGGAGTACACAAGTTAAATTTAAAGAAATTTAATTTGTGTACATTTTATGTCACCCCCAAAAAACGTATTTTTTTACTATTTTATCCACATAAATGAAATTTAAAAAAGTTCTGTCCAAAAGGTTTCTGCGAAACTGCTCAACTATGTTCATCTACGTATTGTCATCATAAAACAAACATGAAACAGGGGGTTACCGTTCTTTTAAAAGAGATTTTTTTCTTTACAATTCATACCGTCTATTTCAAATTTCATAAAATACAGCAATAAGGCAAAACCCAGGTACCGGTACACAGATTGCTAGAAATATGCANAAATGCTTTAAATTGACAAATGTAAACAACATGACTAAAGAGCTCCAGTATAAAACAAGAATGAAATTAAAGAAAGAAAAAGAAAAGTAAAAAAAAAAGTTAACCGAACCTGGGATCGATCCACTGACCTTTGTATTATGAATCAACTCAATCATTTGTGATGATACTGATAAAAAAATATTGGGTTGTGATGAAAGCATCATCGGTGTAGCTTTAAATATATCCTCGGTTAAATACGCCTTAAGATAAATTATAATCGATGACTGAAATTGCCCTTTTAAAGAAAAGTATCGTTTAAACAAAAGTGGTATTGGTATGAACGTTAAAACGACGCGATTGGCATTATGAAAACCAAACCTGAACATATAATTGTACAATAAAGTTATTAACACATGGGGAAGGAAGCAACAGATCTGTAGGCAACTTAAGCTCGTGAGACCTTCTTGAAAAGCGTTTGAACGCCGCATGCCATTTTCTAGCGTATCGTACCAAAAACTGTTTTTCTGCAAAATTGATGTTTCTGGAGTTTCTTTATTGCCTTAACGTGAATGTTAATCGAAGTAAATGGACCACTTTAGAGCAGAATGATAATACTTGAGTTTGCATTATCTTGACAAATTAATGAGGTTTTATGAACGACACATAATGTTCTCTTGTCGGACGTGTTAGATATTTATGAAATGTTTTGAACAAAAAATCCATTTGTGCTGAATCATACAAATGAATTTCCCTACAAGAAAACAAATTGCGAGTTTTATTTATTCTTAGAAGTTCTCAGCATTATGCTTTAAGTGTCTGTAATATTTTGTCGTAGCAACGTTATATCTTAACGATTTACTAGATAAAAGTTATGTGACACACTATCGTAAGCTGATTTGTGTACGTTGGAGATAATAACATGTTAAGCCTCTTTTATTGTTGGGCAAAACGCAACAAAATTGTCAAGTTCAATCTTCTGATAACGTAAATATAAATAAAATTTATAAGTCCATGTTTAATTTCGAACCTTAAACATTTTAAACCACGAACAGTTATTTTTGACGGCAAATCTAATACTAACTGATTCCAACTTTTCACTTTTACTCTTTCATACATCTTGTTCTACGAAATGTCCAAAATGAACTGTCGCATGACACATTCAGTTTCTTATACAGTAAGGTCGCGCTATTAAATAACAATCATCAGGATTTCGTTTTTTTGTGGTCTGTCATTTTTAAAAGATTATGCAATACTAGATAACAGACAATTCGCCGTTTGGCTTTTATTTTCTCATTTGTTTCTACCAGATTTAAATAATTAAGTTCTGTGAATGATGGATGTTTAGACGTTGCGTCATCGACCGCTACTTTTGACCGCTACTTTTGAATAAACAGTTATCTCTTTTCCACAGGCGCTTATCTGTTATCACAGGGCGACTAAACATAGTTTTTATTTAAGCATATGGTCTTTTCGACCACTAATCGACTTAAAACAAAGAGCAGAAATTTATCGGATAATTTACGACCTGCAAAGCAACAAGGTATACTTTCTAAAAAATATATAATTAAATAGAAGCTGGTTATATATATATGTACTCGATTGTCGAACACTTCGATATATTATGAATTTATAAGACAGAGGTATTAGTTAATTGAGAATATTATTGTCGTGGTTGTTTAGTCATGTGTCAGTAAATATGTGTATATCATTTGTAATGATGGAAAGCACACATTGTGCAAAGCAATTTAAATGCTGGCTTGTTTTTGACTTAAAATTGCTCGCCTTTCTACTTTTCAATTATAGCCCAATCGCATTGCCATTATCGACTTCAAAAGAAAGATGTTCGCTTCCAAACATTAACGCTAATTTGCTACCTCTATATCACGCAGGTTTTTGAATTTTTGACGTAGTTAAAACTCTATGTCGGCAATACACGTTTTTGCTAAATCATCGGTGAAAAGCTTTACAAACGCTTTATATTTTGACGATTTGTATTGATGAACTTATATTTTTAACATTTGTTTAGTCAGGAGTGTTATTTTGCTTGTTTTAGTGTAATTCATACATTTTGTTTGAATCTATCACAATATTATTGAAAATTTTCAAACTTTAAACAAGACCATTTAAGGTGCGTACTCTTGTCGTTTTGCAGGACAAATCTTATTTGTAATCTTTATACATACAATGAAATATCTTACTATTTGCAATCTTTATACATACCATGAAATATCTTACTATTTGTAATCTGTATACATACAATGAAAGATCTTACTAATTGTAATATTTATACATACAATGGACTATCTTATTATTTGTAATCTGTATACATACAATGAAATATCTTACTATTTGTAATATTTATACATAAAATGAAATATATTATTTTTTGTAATCTTTATACATACAAAGACTATTTTGCTATTTGTAATCCCTCAACATCCAATGAAATATCTTACTATATGTAATCTTTCTACATACAATGACAACAGTATTGAACTTCGGTTATCGATGACAACAAAGCGTCCGGACAATTTTAACCCATTTATGCCGAATGGACTCTCCCATCCTTCTAAATTGGATCAATTTATTTCCAAAATTAGGGATGTCTGGTATATTTATTTCTGTTTTTAGAATATTTCTTACAGAAATTCCTTTAAGCAAACAGCGCAGACCATGATGAGACGCCGCATCATCTGGGTCTACGCTGTTTGCCAAGGCCTTTTTTCTAGACGCTAGGCATAATTGGGTTAAAATAAGCAATCAATCATATGATTAGCTCTTATCAATGTGTGCACGGATAATTCACAGTCTTTCGTGTAGCTTCATCATATGCATTGAAGAGAATTTTAATTCAGAACAATGTGGATTCACTACAAATCAAATCTTGCAAGATAACATTCGACAATGGATACACACTGTTTTTATTCGTGATCTTAACTCCCAATAGTACAATGATTTTGATGTATACGTCCGTCGATGTAGATTTTAAATTTAGCTATACAAATAATTCAAACAATTACTTTTTTTTTTCAGCAACACAATCGACTTACATTGCTTTGTAAACTAAGATTATACAAGTTTTCTTAAAAGAAAAGGATTTTAATTGCTGAGTAAAATGTTTAGAGTTTTATGTCCGAAAATCTTTTTCATGGAAAATTAATAAAAATCCTCTGTCGGGTTTCATTTCGGTGAAGTTAATATTGTCGGAAGTCTGCGACTACGGTTCATGTTTTAAGTTTCGTTTCGTTCATATTCTTGTTTGGGAAATTCTCATACCAGTTTTTTTTTACGGATTATCGATGTGAGCAAATTAAGTTTCACCTATGTTTCGATCGTGTAAAAGGATGTCAAGAAACTGCAGGTATATATATAATACCCCCGTCACACCGGACTGGCGTCCTTACTGCGTCCTTACGGCGACCCAGGTCGCAGTGAGGACGCCATAGACGCCGGAGAGACGCAGTAAGGACGCAAGAGGTCGCAGTGAGGACGCCGAAAATTGCTCAGGACGCGAGCCCACGGCGACAACTTTGAACATGTTCAAAGTGGTCGCCGAAGTCCGGCTTTCTTACGGCGTTCTGTTAAGGACGTCGTAGGGACGCCGTAGAGACGCAATAGTCTTAGTAGGGACGTGGTAGAGTCGCTGTAAGGTCGCCATGGACGTCGTGTGGTCGCCGCTCAAACCCACAGAAGATGATCATTGACTGCAAGGTATGTCGCCGTGTGGTCGCCGCTGCGGGGACGCCATGGTCGCAATAAGAACGCAGTAAGAACGCCAAGGACGCCGTATGGTCGGCTTTGGTCGCCGTAAGAACGCGGTAAGGTCGCGAGGGACGTATTAAGTGAGGACGCGCAGAACGCCATAAACCAGGACGCTGGTGTGACGGGAAGGCGAAAAACAGCATTTTTACCGAAAAAGTCATTGGCGTCCTTACTACG
>VMBQ01000255.1:73787-120809 GCA_007657795.1 Dreissena rostriformis
AATACTTTAAAGAAAGTGTTCATGTAATAGGTGATGCATTGGAATTGTTATTTAACCATATTCTCAAGTCCGGGAAATTTCCTCACAGCTGGTCAACGGGTCTGATTATCCCCCTTTATAAAAAAGGCGATCCTTCAATACCCAACAATTATAGAGGTATAACCCTTGTGAGTTGTTTTGCTAAGTTATTCACGAGTATACTCAATGAACGCTTACAAAATTGGGCTACAGCTAATGACATTTTAACTGACGCACAGTTCGGTTTCAAACCGGGTTATAGTACGGTCGACGCATTATTTGTCCTTCAATCATTGATTGAAAGTCATATCAATAATAAACAAAAACTGTTTTGCTGCTTTGTCGATTATTTAAAGGCATATGACTTAACGGATCGTATGCATCTCTGGTTTAAGCTCATTAGGTCCGGTATCGATGGCAAACTCCTGTCCGTTTTTCGCTCTTTGTATAACCAGATTAAATTAGGTGTCAAACATATGAATAGTATTTCCGATTTATTTGAATCCGACATCGGGTTATTACAGGGAGAAATATGTTCGCCAATAATGTTTTCATTATTCTTAAATGACATTGAGTTGCACTTACAAGCTGATATAAATGCGGGCATTACAATTGATCAATTATCCATTTATCTTCTATTATTCGCCGACGACGCAGTACTAATCTCAGAATCCGCTGAGGGTTTACAATCATCCATGAACAATTTGTTCGAGTATTGCACGAAGTGGAATATAACGGTGAATGTCGAAAAAACAAAAATTGTTATTTTTCATAAAGGCAGATTAAAAAAAGGCTATAGATGGGTGTACAATAATAATCCAATTGAAATCGTGAACAATTTTAATTATTTAGGAATAGTAGTTTCAAGCAGCGGCTCGTTTATACAAGCCACAAATACTTTATCAGCCAAAGCGCTTAGAGCGATGAACGCATTATTTACTGTTACAAAATCATTGAATGTATCTGTTAAAATAATGTTAAATCTGTTTGATGCATATGTTGCCTCGATTCTAAATTATGGGAGCGAGGTATGGGGGTTTACTAAAGCCGAAAATATTGAGCGTGTCCAACGCAAATTCTGTAAATGGCTTTTAAGTGTAAAAACTTCTACTAATTCAAATGCTTTGTATGCCGAAGTAGGGAGATACCCGATGTATATATGTCGATATTTACGAGTAGTTAAATATTTCTTAAAATTGTTCAACGAAAAATCTTCTAACTGTATTTTAAGTAATATTATTCGTAAACAATTTAAAGAAGCATGTGATAATCCTCACTCCAAGTCATGGACATCAAACGTTCGGAAACTCTTGCAAGAGTCAGGTTTTAATGACGTGTGGTTATATCCAGAATCTGTTAATGTTAACAGCTTTATTATAATGTTTCGCAATAGATTAAAAGATTTGTTTATTTCAAAATGGCGAATTGATGTAAATGACTCTCCATCACTATATTTTTACAAAGAATTGAAACCCATTTTTGAAAGATCCATTTATTTAGACAAAATTGAAAATTCGAAATTTAGAAACATAATCGCAAAATTGAGATTGTCTTCCCATGTTCTATTTATAGAAACTGGTAGGCACCAAAACATTCCAAGAAATGAAAGAACATGTACATTTTGTACACTTAATGAAATTGAAGATGAGCACAATTTTGTTCTTATATGTCCTTTATATGATAATATTAGAAATACATGTATACCTGTTTTTTACAGAAGAAGACCAAGTATGTTTAAATTTTTACAATTGTTGTATGAGACTAGAAAATCTGTATTGATACGTCTAGCTAATTTTTGTATTAAAGCATTTAAACTTAGAGCCGAAAATTTATAGTCTTATGAGAGAATAGTTTTTCCACAGAATTGTTATTTTGTAAATTATTTCTAACTGCATAATGTTTATATTTTATTTTTCTCAATCAGTAACGGATTTTAATCATTTACTTAACTTTGTTTAACAATTAAGAGCCTTCTCTTTCATATTGCATTCTCACAAAAATCATATATTTGTAAACATGCATAAACATTTGTTGTTAATTTGACGCATGTGTATGTATATGTTTTTATGATTGTTTTATTGTTTTTGACGATGAGCTGTATATGCTGAAGTCGCAAATAAACTATCTGTTCTGTTCAATAAAATCATTATCTAACATTTTCCGAGATATGAATTTCCGTGTACTGAGAAAAAAATGTTAAAATGTATTAAATATTTATTCGCGATCACTGCCGTATTTTAATTGACTTGTATTTGACTCCAAAAATATATAAGTTGTGATTTGAATAAAGCACACAATACTTTTCCAATATCAGATAATTGAGCGGATGCTTTGTATCTTTTATATGCAGGATACACCGATATTGACAGAATACATCATCAAACTGTTTTGTAGGAAAACAAAAACTTCGGGATTTACTAGCAGCCGAAATGAAGTATATATAGCAATTTTCTCTTTGTATATATAGCGAAAACCCTGCCAAAGTTGATCGTCATGAATTTTCAAGAATATATTGGACATTGGTTTTTAGCAATTTAACTTACGGTCGTTATCACCTTGGATCCAATTGGTACATACTTAAATTTAAATGAGAACAAGTAAATACTTGAAATGTATCTTATATATGACTGGTTCAATTTGCGAATTGTGAATATATTATGATGTTAGACAGTTATACAATTATAATGTGGTATTATAATGATGCCATCCATACAGTTGATTTGGAACATAATATGACTAACTGAATGAATATATTTCTTCACCAACTACGTGTATTCCTAATACATTTAACACAATATAAATCGTGTTCTGTAATAAATCTTCATTTTGTTTATATGGCTTATATGTCCAGCTCATTTGACAAAGAAAAAATGCATCACCGAGTCTCTCTGCAGATGCTTGTTAACAACAGCGACGATTGGACGGCATTTTTTTCTGGAAAAAAACAACAACCGTGATACAATATCGGTAATTAAAGACTACAATCTGAGCATGGGAATTTTGTTAAACTATCTGCACTCTCTGCCTCCACTGTTGACTAGCTCATCTATTGTACGGGCATCAGTTCGTAACACATAGCGAATATTTTGAAGCTTTTGCAAAAAGGCAAATTAAATGTATTTACGCGGACACGTTAATTTTTATTTTAGGAAATATTGCTAAGGACTATGACATTGTCACGTAATAAATACCAGATTGTGAGCCGCATATATGCTTATTTTAAACAATACAGTGTGGTGAATACACTTGTGCTTATGTGAAAAGAAAATTTGAACAATTCGAGTATATGTACACCTTTACAATCACTTAAATGTTAATGTTTAAAGACATCCTTTCCATAATAAATTATTAATAATGAAACCCCAGACACATTATCAGGAGAGAAATGTTTGTCCGCTAGTCATTAATTAAGGAAAATAACAAATTGAATATACATTACTAGACTTTACATAAAATAAGACATTAAAAATAACAGAAAAAAATAAATCTGTGGTCATCGTCTTGAACACATTAAGCCCAGGTATATTCATTATACACACAAGTGCACATAAACATACACCTAAAAGTATCGAAATGAAATAAATAATAAAATAAAATCAATAAACGAGAATATAAATTCGATTACATTGCAATTAAAAAACTCACAGTTGAAATATTCACCAGATCAAAACTTGTGGTGTCAAACTAGTCTCTAAAAGTACATTTCACTTCAATGACATCTGTCTTTAGAACTTTTTTTTTTCAATATAAACGTTTTAAGGTTATTATGGATAAGACATTTATTCCCGAAATGTGAGACTGCTATCAAACCCGTGAAATTCAATTATATTAATCGGCAATCGTTGACTAGCTCGCCGACAAAAGACATTAGTTCGTAGATAAGCGTTCCTATAGAGACACTTTCAATAGATCTTCCTTCAATAGTTCTTACATAATCCATTGACATGATTACGGACAACTACTTTTGATTAACATCCGCAAACGAAAAGAAAACACGTGAATTTACAACAATACCATTGGGGCACAATTTATTCAGTTTAGGACCAGAACAGAACAACAGAACATAATTTAAGTACACATACACTTTACAGTTTCTATGGTTAAACAAAATGTTCATACAAAAAACATGAATATAGTAAGCCGTTTTTTTTTGCAGAAAAATCATAGTCTAGTTATGGATGAACTTTACAGATTTAAAAAACAAAAAACTCGTTTTATTTCACATATAAATAGTTTATCCAGGTTTATACCGAACTGTTTTAGTATGTCGTTTTAATAAATAATATATATATTTTTTTAGGGAACACAAATAATACAATTTGAATCCCAATTACATAATATTTTATTAGTACACAAACATACCGAAGTATATGTATACTTACTATTTATGCAACACGTATATAAGCATATAATAGTTACAAAACATGGTGAAATACAGCCTTTCACCTTATGCCATAATACATTTAGTATAAAGTTATACATATAACACAATTATACACTACTATGAGTATGAAGTTGGCGAATATTTAGTGCCTCTGATATGAACTTGCCTAACTTTTAATTTTTATTTTGTGTAGTTAATAAATGCGTGAGTTTGGATATGCTACATATTACTATATAATACGTTTTAATGCCGTTTTCTCTAATTTAGACACTTTTTGGAACATTTAGGAGTTAGAGTAAATCATATGGTGCATAGTGCATTCTTAAGCCTACACAATGCCTTGGTAATTTTATAAAGTGACAAAGTACCGACAATCATTTTAACATTGAATGCCAAACATCGCTCTGTATGTAAGTAAGGTTTTAAACCCCTTATTTTATACAATAAGATATACGATAATCACGGCGAGTATTGTTTGTAGCATAACAATAAACAACAGTGCAATATTATGTTTAGCAATTAATCCATCATTAACATGTATGCTCCTTGCATCAATCATTTAATCAATCATGTGTTACCCGAACGGTATATTGCTTATATTCTTCAAATAGAAAATAAATATAAGTGTTGCGTCTATTATTGCATAGAGCGCAGTATAAACACATCATTACTATACGCCACAATTGTGAATGATTCTATTTAGCACAATAAACCCTGTGCAAATCACATATATATTTGAAATCAATTTGGTACAATTATATTATAAATTTGTCTTTGTAGTGCACGGCAATCGTAAATATGGTTTACCTAAATATGTAGAAATAGTCTTTGCAACGGGCCTTATCAATTATTTTTTGTTCTATATTGTTAGATAAAAGTTGTTGGAAACATTACCAACCTGTTTTATGAAGCTCCTTGTTAAATATTGTGGCATTGTTCGAATTTGCAAAATTTATTAAGGGTTTTATTGCTTTTTGCAGAAAATCGTTGATGAACAGTTCCCCATAATATAATTTTAAACACTTGTTTGTCTTGTAAGTTATTTCACAGTCACACTTTCACAATATGTCATTACATTTTGTGTGCCGCTTAATTACACGTTTGTTGTCGCATTACTGCTTTGTTGCTGAAAGCCGTTTATTATAATAAAACATTTAAGCATTGTATTCACCTTACGACCTAGTATCCAAAATAGCTACCAATTCTTCTTAGTCCGTGATGAATCGCAAATGTCAATGTTTACGTCTTAAGCAAACAATTTGCTTGCGTGCTAAATCAAGATATTTTCCTTTTCCAAATCCTTCAAAACCCCGAGTCTTTGGACAAAGCAGACATGAAATATCTTTCAATGTATTCGCATGATTTCATTTGATAAAATGTGGATTTTACTGAAGTCCAACACACACAAAGAATGTTAAAATGGTAATGTTTAGACTTGGTTCATATGCACTTTTAAATTTGAACTAGATGCATTAAATATGTGCTCGGTCGGACCTATCCGCCTACAGCCAACGTTATATAGTACATACAAACTATGCATACGCATACATGCCCTGTTTGAATCCTTGCTAATTTACCCACTGTTATGCCATCCAACAGTTCAATGAAATCATAAGTGTGTGTCATTCTTCTGATGATTGGCATTCGTTTTTTTAATAATTGATTTATTGAAGATTTACTAAATCCGTCGTTTGTTTAAAGACTTAGAAATAGAATTTGAAATATGTTATTTGTGCTATCTCTAAGATATTTCTGGAAATGATTCGCAGAAATCTTTCAGATTACATGATCCCTAATAAATTCTGAAAAGGCAACGGTATATGAGACATTGCGATTCTAAACACTAAGAGACAGTCGTCTACAGTTCGAAATAACCAAGAAATAATGGATTGCAAAGAAGGCAAATATCAGATATTTGAGCGGATTCGTTGTATATTTAATATGCAAGATACGCCAATAATGACATAACATATCAATAGACTGTATTTTCCGAAACAGGATTGAGAAATTACCAGCGTCCAAAAATAATTATTTATTTCATAGATGAATTTTCGACGAATGTATTGCATATTGAGTCAAGGCCATATTTTTGGTTTAAATTTATTTTTCTTGCGGTCTTGACAATGATGGATCCAATAAGTTTAAAAATGTAAATACAAAAGATAAGGCTGAATTACGACTAAAACGTAGGTCTTTATTAGGTGTTATTTGAGGTATGATTTAACAAAATACCATTTACCATCTTCAGAAAATAGTATATGCCATTACACATAAAGAGGGACTTACCATGAAATTGAACGTTATATATGACATGTTTAGCCCATGAACATATCATTTGGAAATCGCCCTATGTGACATTATATGGATTACTAAGTTGTTAAGACAAGAATTCTGTGTTAAAAGATTACATTTATAATCATTTACCTAAATGTATTCCAAACACATTTTGCTACTGTAATAAATTTGTTCTGTAAAACAATGTCAAATCTTTATGTGTCGCCAAAATTTTCCAAAATAATGTGCTTCCCTTTATTAAGAAAATTACACCACCGAGTCTCTCTGCAGATGTTTGTTAACAACAGCGACGATTGGGCGGCATTCTTCAGAGACTGTGATGCAATATTAAAATTGGTAATTCAAGACTACGAGCTGAACGTTCGTTAATCTGATTTGTATCGTTTTTTTTTGGAAATGACGGACAAATGTTTTCATATAAAACAAAACAAAAAGAACACAAACATAGGAGTTTTATGAACTTCTTATTTTAATTTTACTTCAAAGTATTTTTACCAAGTTACTATAGCAATTTTACAATGGATCCGTACCCTAAACACATTTCACTTTGTTTCGTATTTTCATACATAATTCAATGATTTTCATTATAAATGTTTCAAAGCTGGATCACGGGCATTTACTGTATATTCGAATGTTCAACGTAGAATATATGGGTGATTCGTATGCATTATTAGTGCCAACATCAATCTAAAATGTATTTTTCATTGTCTTATCAGGAACTTAAAATCAAAATAGGATTAATGAATTTCTAGAAACAATATTTGGATAGAACTTCTTGTAAACATGCTCTAGTATTTCATTTAAGGCTATTGAACAATCGCCATTTTAATGCAGGGCAATATATACAAAGCAGCATTAAGCATGACCGGTCGAAAAAGGCATGTCGAACTTGCGTTTATTCTAGAATTAGTCACAAAACACACACGTGTCTGTTAAATTGAACAGAAATCATTTCATATTTGTAGTCGATAAATAAACTTACGAAATGTATAATAATTGGGGTTGGACAACTGTATGTATTATTTAAATATATTTAAAACACTTTTAGCTCATACTTAATCGATTTTTTTTGCCGTATGAGCCTCGCTCTACTAAAATGGGGTTAAATGCATGTGCGTAAAGTGTCGTCCCAGATTAGCCTGTGCAGTACACACAGGCTAATCAGGGACGACACTTTCCGCTTTAATTGTATTTTTCGTTTGAAGGAAGACTCTTCTTTTTTGGCCGAAAGTGTTGTCCCTGATTAGCCCGTGCGGACTGCTGGCATAGACTTTATTGGCGATGCTATTCATGAACTGCTCACTTCATTTCATCATTCTTCTGAAAGTTATGTAGCTCTGGTCAATATTACACCGATTGTTTTTAAATAAAATTTATTTTCTATTTTTTATTGCGTTTTATATTGAAGTCCGATTCCGTGAGATTATAGTTAGTGCAGTTATTAGTTCCCAATAACTTCTCAGTACTTAACGGTTCAGTTGTTTTAATACAAACTCAGCACTGCCTTGCACTTATGGCATTGACATTGTCAAGCTTTTCCTTTTCATTGCACTTTAGTCTTTCAGCAATTATTGAAAACCTGTTTTTCCTTGAATTCCTAGAATGAACATTTGTTCCACTCCTTTATACCCTCCTAAAGCGCACAAACGTTCTTGTGCAAATAAACCGTTCTAATCTTAAAGTACGAAATACGCCGAAGAACTCACACAAAGCGCTAACAAAACGCATAACAACGTACGGTAGAATTTCAGCGTTCTAAATTGTAAATGTCACTCCTCTTTTACTAAATATTTAGTCGTATTGATAATAAATCAATATAATACAAAATAATAAGGACGTTAAATGCAATGTTAATGCAGGAATTCCAAACATTTTATTTCAGATAGTTGAACTGTAAAAATACCGTAGAGTAAGACAGTGTTACATATTCGATCCTTGACATTACTTTATAAACGAGGCAAAATTATATAGTTTGCACTTACAAATCACAGATGTCCGTCATCAGACCACTTCTGTCTTTTCGTAATTCTATCTCCCGGATGTTTATTGCATTTATCAAGTCGATGTGTCACAAACCAATGCCGTTACCGTCAGCAATTATAACTTGAAGATATAGTAGAGTGATATCCGATGTTCAGTTTGCTGTCTGGAATAAACTGAAGGTGAATGTTTACCAAATACCAGAACTCTGTTACTAGGTCACAGTTGCTAGAAGGTGTTGCATCGGTGTGCGATATATCCCCATTATAAATATATTAAATACATTGTCAGCATATTATACATACTAATACTTTGTGAACAATGAAATACAGACAAAGGATATTCGACCGAAATATACATCTACAAGCAAGTGATGAAAATAGGGTAAATCCATGGCAAATACGTGCCATTGTATCGACGAAAATCCTTGGACACACATAAAGGCGGAAATCCATGTTTAGACATTTATGCTATGAAACTTTAACACGTACCACCGCAAATATCTGCGAAGACATCATAATTTTGTGTTAAATTGCCATCACATGCCATTAACATGTTATTAACATTCGAGAATATTGGGATTTTGATGTTCACTTTGATTATCTGTTATGATGAGTTTTGCTTCTGTGAAGATGAATTTATAAAATTAACATAAAACATACTACAATTGATCACCTATTTTGTCAACGTCTGTCTTGTATAATTAAACTGTAAAGCAATTAAGATTTAAATGTTGCATAACAGCGTCTGGAATGTGAAACAATGTACTGTCCTTATAATGGGATCTTTGTACTGAATAATAACACAAGACGGTTAAAGACAAGTAAATGATTTGACGATCACAGGATTCATGTAACCGAGAGTTATAATTAATGTCTCAAGATTGTAATGCGTTATTGAAAGAAAATTATGCAGCAAGCTTTTAGTGTGTTGTCGATAGGAAGGTTATTTGTCCGGAAAATGAAATTTAAACAAGTATCGAGGAAATAAAAACGTCTTTCATTATGTTTTGTTTATCGAGAATATCCATACTCATGTGGATGTTCAACTTAAGCTTCTATTTCATGGAAATAATCTATTCACGTAAACACTGTTAGCCCAGCACACATTCTAAGACCGATCTCGACTAGTGCCATAATTTTGAACCGAGATCATAGGTATTCGCCTCGGCTTAGCAAGACTCCTCAATGTCTTTGTAATGATTCTTTGGCAGATGATAAATATGTTTGTTATATCAAATCCTAATTATAATGTTTTGAAAAAATTGTCACTTAAAGATTATCACGATTGGTATTTGTAAATAAGTAGCGGTTGAAAGTGCAAACCATCTTTGAAACAGTTATAATGGGTGAAAGCGAGTTCTACTTGATCAATAACTTATGAAACACGAAATACATACGCCATAAATAGTGTCTGTGCTGTCTGATTAAACGCGAAAGTTCGCGATATTGTGTTGCCTTCGTTAACATATAACGACCGTTTTTTGACAGAAGTAATCATATTTCGTCACAATTTATGAACATGGTCATAAATAAGAAAGCGGTTGTTTTTTATTAATAAGTCTCGAATTCCAAGAAATAACAACCTACGCAAAAGACAGCATCAATATTCAGAATTATGAGTCAGCAATAATATGATTAGTGCGAACTATATCAGGTTTCTTTTGATGTCAATCATACCGAGCTTCTCAAAAGGCTTCGCATTTCCGTCTTTTAATAATATTTATTACATAATGCCCATATGAATCAAGGCTAGTTTGGTGCACACGCATTAACTTGAAGAATACAATTTGTGAATTGATGTTTCGCATTAGTCTTGCAACATACCAATTAAGTTCACGTTGATGAACGCTTTATAACAATAATCGTTTCTGTAAAGTGTATGTCCTCGCATGACCATACATGTATTTACAGTATAAAGCTATTTCGAATGTGATTGGTTCAACGTTTCGAAAACATGTACATATTGAATTTGTATTTTCTCAATAAGTTGTGTAATCTTACTTCGATGAATCATACTCAGAGAGACATTATGCAATCCTCCAATAACGAGGTATTCACTTTCTTTGCAATCCATTATTGGCTTATGACTTCGAACACCTAACGACAGGCACTGCATCTTGGAAACTAATTGTTTTCATTTCTTTCTTGCACGACGAGTGCCAATGATGATCGAGTTCTGAAAATGATTTCCAGACGAAACGTTCGAGTAAAATAAAGCTCAAACACATTAGAAAGCTAGCTAGACCGTAGTGTGGTACATAGAAAAACAAAGCGTATGTCACTGGAATAACAGTTATCAGACTTGATAGCGCGATGAGTTGTTTAGACACATATCCATGTTGTTTTCACCTCTAAGGATAAAACATAGAACAAAAGTGAAACGAATAAAAAATAATCGTGTAACAACGGCGAAAATATCATCACATTTCGATGGTTTTCATTTCTCTTACAAACCACTACTTGCTCGATTTTATTGTTAGCATAGGCTCACAACAGAAAATGTTCGATCGCCCATACAACTGGTGCTTTCATGTTTACCGTTGCTTAACGACAACAAATGACATAATCACGATATTCCATTGCAAATAAAAACACACATGCTTAAACAGACATCGGAGAAGAAATTAGAGTATACCCTTGGTAGAAGTTGATATATCAAATTATTGTTTCCACTGTAAGGATACTTTGAACGAATTAAAAGCAAGTCAAGTATTCAAAATGTTCGTTAGGAAGTATTTTGAACATAAATAGTTTTAACGCAAAACGTTTTAGTAACATTTGCATGAGAAGTGCATTTATGAATACACAACAAGTGGACAAGTAGTGAGCGACTTAACACAATTGTTTTATGTAAAAACATTTAAATACAAATGATGCATTTCCACATAGAAACAAGGAAACTATGCAAACAAGGGGATTATCTTTCTGAGATTGATTAATGGATAACATGGATGATTTTAGATACAATGCTCGTTTTTATTTTTTTGTGTCATAAAAAATCCATTTTAATTTCCCGCGATGATATCTATTCATACGACACACGAACACTATCATGTTACCATTTTAGTGTTCATATGTCGTATGAAGAGATATCAGTGCGGCAAATTAAAATGGAATTAATTGTGACACGAACAATTAAAAACAAGTATTTTGTATCTACAAACATCCATGTTACCAGAACACACCTGGCTTTGAACTGTTGGCTATTGATATAAGGGACATTGATTTTGTATTGGGTAACTTTATTTTACGAAATACTTTACGAAATTTCCGTTGATTGTTTAGTATTAATGGGGCTTTAAAACAAGATAGAGGTCAAATACACATTTGCTTCAAAATTGTCCATGGTGTAGAGGTAGAGCGTACGTTTTTAACATCGATAGGTCCCGGGTTAATTTTGTATTCATTTTTTGTTTGTTTTGCTATCAACATTAAGTTAGACTATTCCAAATATTATCATATTTTCAATAAATGTTTTAAAAATTATTTAAACAAAGGTGATGAACGATCTGTTTGTTTTCCCTGTCTTAAACATTACACAATATGGAAAACGCTCTTGTAATCTACAAGGTTAGGGTGAGTAATTCCCGACTGATATGTGAAGGTATCATGTAAACATATTCTACTATGAGTTTATTATGACCAATTCACCATTTTTACATATTTAAACATTTGTTTCTACAATTTAACTGTTCTTTATTGAAATTACATAATTCTGATTAGTATTGCTAAATCGAGAAATATAAACTGAGCAATATGAACTATTTGGGGCAAGATTGATTTCGTTTTCACACGATGTACTACATGTTATTCATAGTTGTAAGAAGTTTATGATATGAAATAAGATATGTTTCATAAGTTTTTATAACATCTAAAAGCATCAACTGCAGCATTATTATAGCATATTAATTTGTGGAAAACGTGGAAACCCTTCAAACTGAAGCTGGAACTTAACATTTGTGAATGATAATATGCTTATATTTTTGAATTAAGGGTCATTATAGAAATATTCTAGGTTGTAAGTTTGTATTGTAATTCAACCGTTGTTTTTTAATAACATTTCTAAACTTACTTTTGAGTAGAGATTGGTATTTTTCTGGTTTACCGAGCACTCTTTATATTTTCTTTATTCCTCTTGTAACACCTTATTTACAATGATAAATGCATATGTAATGCATCTATGTATAAATGCATACCAATTCGTTTTGTGTGATCAAAATTTATGTTCATAGGAGTAAAAATTGTAGTTAAATGGTTCAGATAAAATGAGGGGGGGGGGAGATTTAACATTGACTACTTGAAATGTCTGAGAATCCTTAATAGTTCGGTTAACTTTAATTTTTGGTGCAACGAAACTAAGAAGTATGCAAACACAGAATAGAAAATCAGAATGTCGTATTACATTTGTAAAACCTTAAAACAATGAATGGAACCAATGCTTATGGAGTGCAATGTATTGCAAACAACATCATGCGGTAAAAGATTCGACTGTTGTTTTCAATATAATTGATACCGGACACATTTGCAATATTGTAAGCAAATACATGGTGTCAAAAGAAGCACTCAAAACGAGTTCGTATATGGTGAACTTGGCCGTATAAATTATCAATGCCGGAGATCTATTAATATAATTAAATACTGGATAACACTTTTGAGAACATCAGATAAAACATTTAGCAAAAACGTTTATTTGACTATATTAAATGATAGTATTGAGCATGCCAACAAGAAAAAATGGTTCACAATATTAAGAGATCTACTAGATAATTTGGGATTTTATGATGCTTGGCTTTTTCAAGATGTTGGAAATTAACATATGCTCGTATCAGTCGTAAGCCAAAGATTGAGCGACAAGTTTGTGCAGAATTGAAATGAGCGAGTTCATACTTCTACTAGGGCAAAGTTTTATAAACATATCGCCGTTTTTTTTCAATTTCAACCGAAACTGAATATATATCATGTACAAAAGTTTCAAGTAAATTTATCAAAATTACGTATGTCATCACATAGATTAAATATCGAGACAGGCAGATGGGCTAGACCTACACCAATTCCATTAGATAAAAAAAAGTGTTCTGTTTGTAATAAACTCTAAGATGAGTTTCATTTTATTCTTGAATGTACAATATATACTGAACTGAGATCAAAATATATTCTATTGTATTACAGACAACGACCAAACATGTACAAGTTTATCGAGCTAATAACATCAAATAATGAACTATTAATAAAAAAAATAAGCTGTTATTTTTTATCACTATTTTCAGGTGTATTGATGTATTCTGAGATGTTTTGTACCGCATATATCTTGTTGTAACATTAATTGCATTTATTATGTACTGTGCATTAATTGTTGGGATAGTACTGCATATGTAAGTGTTTTTCAGTCTTTGTGTTAAACGGTCGCCTAAGTCAGGCGGAAAATAACATATACCCGACATTGAGGTGTTTAGTAAATGTTAAAGTGTTTTTTGTAAGGGGACATGTAACTGATGAAGAAACCAAATGATGCCGGGCTGGAATCTTTGGGTGTTTTGAGAAATCCAAGATGGCGTCCAAGATGGCCGCCGTTGTCAGCATTTTAACGTATGTGGTGTAATAATCATGACTTAATCCATTATTTTGGATCTTTTAAGCCTAAAATAGAATGATGTTATGATGGTTTATGTTTTGGAAGTGAATCAATCGAAATCAAATTCCAGATTATACGCAAGATGGCTGCCAAAATGGTCGCTTATGCAAATAATTGCAGTTAAATTCCATTCCACTACTTTAAATCGGAATTTCATTCTATACAAACTGAACCAATTGTCTTTCTGAATGACATTGTGTAAAGACTATTCAATATTATCCACTTAAATCCCTTAAATGTATTTTTTACCTATACATGAAGAGATTACAGACAAGGAACCTAAGAAACCATAATAATAGTACAAATGTACTGCATAATGCACTTGGTGCGAACATCATGAACACATATTCGTTCAGCACAAATAATTTACACCCGTTTGATTTACATCGGGTAAGCATGAACTACACAAATACGTTAATTATAATTCTGAATTATGTTCCTAAAACATTAAATAACAGTTTACACACGTTTCTTTCCTTTGATAAGTGGTACATTTGCAAAGATTAGTTACTTCACTTTTTGTTGCTTTCACCATAGTTATTTCAGTCGAAATATTTTTCAGTAAACAAAATGGGGTTATGTTTCTTCAGCTCATTAGGCAAATGTCGTGTCAAAGGTAAGTAACTGGCGATGTTGATGACGCAATCAGGATCTTCTTTTTCAGACGAAATTGATGTAAGCGAGACCATACAACGCAAACCATAATCAGATATGGCCAAGCCGAAAGAGTATGAAATTGATATTGAGCGTTTACAAGGACCGAGGAAACCACAGATGCCACAAGAAATGGCACAAAAACAGGTTTTGCCACTGAAATTTCTTGCAAAAATGGTTGTGTCAGCGAATCATGCGAAGCAAACTGACTTTAGATTTCTGCAAGATACACTTACCACAGAGTCATGTCCTGAATACAATGGATATAATACGCGGTTGTGCCGAGAGCAGGGGCAGACAGTCAGACCTAAGACAAAGGTAGATTACTTGCCACTTAAAGATATGAAACTTTCAGACCCAGACACGATCATGACATCTCTACAAAAGGCAAAAATATTATCATCACAGTATGGTCAGCAATTCACTGTGGTTACAGGTGATCTACAACTATATAGAGTCGCAGTCAATATTATCTGGGCATACCCAGAACAGTTTGAGGATGTTATACTACGTCTCTGTGGTATGCACTTCCTGATGAGTATTGTGGGGTCAGTGGGAGCGCTTATGGCAAATAGTGGGTTGGGAGAGCTACTTGAGTCAACATTTGCCGGAGTCTCCGAACTCCTTAATGCGAAAAATATCCACAGAATGTACGGGCATTACGAATAGTGACAGNAGTTGTGAAGGAAGCGACCAGATTTGTCTCAGATTGCTATGGAAAGCCTGATACAGAGGAAATATTACAAGACAAACCTTTTGGGCAGCCAGGGTAGGCCATTCGGGTAAGGCTATGCCAACGCTAGTAAGCTTGCCGCCAATCACGGAAGCATTCTATGAAAATGTGAAACGTGCTAACATACAGGCGTGTATATGGAAACACGCATTAGATGCAGACCCCCAAGATCTAAATCCATGTGATTATGGTTGGCGAATGAACGAGGCGTCAAACACCCCTTTACCCAGTAGCATCAAATGTTGCTTCAGCTCCACCGAATGTGCTTAAAATGATCAAATGTGTGTGTACAAGCGATATCCCATGTTCAACACTTCAGTGCTCATGTAGTCAAGCGCGACTACCATGTACTATCTTTTGCTCTTGTCAAACGGTTCAGGTTGACATAATACAGTGTAACAATGAGCAGACAAAACATGCCCGTTACATAACTTACTTTGTCGATGAGAAAGGAATGGGAAGTGAACTTGTATTAGCATTAGAAAATCACTCTATGCTAGACAACAACTCACAACATGAGCTAAACTAGTATGCATACTTCTTTATACCATGATGCTTGAACAATGTGACCTGACCATGACCTTGGTGAACACAGATTGAATTGTGTGTATTATGGTGTTTTAATTGATATATAATGTGCTTTATGACATTTATGACACCGGTATGTTTTCATAACACAAATCATACCTTTGACGAAATTGCTGCTTCTGTACACAAAGATAATATAACTTATCTCCAATGGTCAGGTTAAGGTCGATCTGTTCTTGTTATACTATACTCTGCATATGTATTATTGAAATTCCATTTATCGAACACTTAAACACTTAGTTGCTACTAAATTGTATTATGTTTCCAATTTATTATTCTTATGCAATATTTGGATATGCTGTTGTTTTTAGAAGCAATTTTTGAGCAGCCATCTTGATTCAGGCAGCCATTTTGGTCGCCAACTTCACTTTTTAAATATAAAACACACGTGTTCACATCTATATTCATAATTAAATGTATAACAATATCAAAATGCCATTATAATGCATAAAATAATGCATATCTATATGTATAAACAAATAAAACTGAAAAGGGCCGCCATCTTGGACGCCATCTTAAATTTCTCAAAACCCTCAACGATACCAGGCCGGCATCATTTGGATTCTTCATCAGTAACATGTCCCCTAATTAAAAACACGTTAACATTTACTATACACCTCAGTGTCGGGTTTAGTGAAAAATGGCTACTTTTCTGCCGGACTACCTTTAATGTACTCTATTTGAATGTATTTAATCAATTGTCATTATTATCCTTCAAATGAAGGTTATATTATAGTATCGTGTCTGTTCCTAGATGTGCTTTACGACAACATGGCTGCATTTTAAGAATTGATATGCATTGATTTACAACTAGTATGTCATATTAAAAACTGTACTTATAACCGCTATATTTGTATAGAGCACATTACAGGCCCTTTTGACCATCTACATTTTTGATTTCGTAGGTGGTCTGTTTAAGGTTTATAAAATGCTTGTTATTAATATCAACGCAACCAGTTAAAACATTTTGGTGTTCGTGTTTGTTTAGCTACAGAGGGCTGCCTATATTTTCGTTTCGAATAGGTAGCAAGCAAGGGCTAATTTATGAAATTGATACATGCGTGAAAATGAGCATAATTGATATTTAGTTAAATACAGCTGTGAGATAGCTTAATATACGAAAACGATTCTATTACTATCACGTATTGTTTTATTAGTCTCAAACATGTATATACTGCTATATATATACAAGTCCCACAATCATGTGTCACGTGAAACGAAATTTGTTACGCCGAGTTAGTAAAACGTTTTATTTTTTTTACAACTGTCATGTGAAGACCCAATATATGTACGAAACGTTTATTTGATATATTGTTGTCATAATTTAGCTCCATTACAAATGACGTAATTAGACATATTCAATAACATATATACTACCAATAGTTATTAATATAATAATACCTATATTTAATTACACCTGTATGTATTGTTGCAATGAAACGTATTATCACTTTGAAAAATCATGAATTATTTATTTTGTAAACACTGTATGCTTACTTTGTCCACTTGGACTTTTGGCCTTCTGGATGTGTTGTTTAATAAAAAAAAAACATTCCAACAGCTAGCTTTGCACGAATCGCTGACAATATGTATGTGAACATTATTAGCATTACCACCAAAAAGTGATGAACATACTACGCACCGCCCCACAATTTACCAATGGTAAGGAAATATCAGATCATAGAGTTATGTATTAATAACGGAGGATACGTGCTTCTATTCAACGTGTCTTCCATGTCTTAAATATTGCCCTCTTGTCCGTTTAACGTATAATCATCCCTCCAATCAGGCTAACATTCTAGAATTCTTGACTTATTGTGTCTAGACGTTTGAACAGCCACTTTTTATAAGATAACAAAAAACACAACATTTCCGTCTTACACACACAAGAAATGATACTGATAGACTAAAATCATACAGTCCTTAAGAACAATCATGTAAAAGCGAATGGCGTTATGATGTTTATCTCGTGACGCTTTTTAATAATAATAATAATGAGGAAAAACGGCGTGATGAGTGAGTTAAACGATGATAAATGGCCATTAGTGATGAAAAATGGCTCCTTCGGCTGCTGAACTTCAATTTACTGAGTTTTTTTAATGCATAACATAGCAGTGTGCCAGGCTATATGTGTAAAATAGAGTGAATTCTTTAAAACGATATTGAAAATTGGTGTAAACTTTAGATGTAGCGTTGGATATAGTTTGCCTGGTTGATGTGGCGGTTGAACGTAAGTGTTGATTATAGTTGTAGCGATGGATTTATTGTGCCTGCTTGTCATGGTGGTGGTGGTAGTAAAGTGTTACGTGAAAAATATATAGCACTACAAAAACGGTGACCAAACACAAAGACCAATTTATAAAACTTGGGTCACCGCCTTGGAACGGTTAATAAAAATAGCATTTAGGGTTTTAAATCGGTATGCGCAAACCCAAATCTAAGATTTGGTCTGATTTATTAAAAAAGCATTTAAGTGTAAATAACAAAATAAAACATGATAATTTATCGAGCTTTATTTAATACATCCTTGCAAAAACAGTGCGCCAAGCTTAATGTTACAACGTTGTATAACATCGCGTGTTCTCCATTACTAAAGAATTGAACGAGCGTAGATTACCACGTACATCGTTTACGGGCGACTAATACAATCTTAATTTCTTTTTAAAAAATGCCTTGTTTGCAAACTTTCCCTTTACTATATAGATTTCAATTTAAACGTCTGGTGTATATATAGTTTAATGTACAGTGTGCTACATATATAACTCACGACAAAGTGTATGTTGATTATGGTAATATAATTCGAGTTTGTACTGATTTAACGACAAAACGGATACTCCAATTCGCCAGATGAGGTTATTCGTGTATCACACACGAAATGGAATCTTAAATGCGGCTGAATGATATTCCGGAATATTTATTTCAAGAAAAAGAACGGTCGAATTTCAAAACTATCGTCTAATATAGCCGCAGACGAAAACACGTTATGTAAAAGCAGTGTAATGTTGTTTTGTGCTTCTGAAGGCTAAGTTCAGAGTTTATTTAAAGGGCACAACTGTTATCATTTAATTTTTTTTTATCAAAGATCTAAAGATGTGCCTTATAGAAAGAAGACTCAACAACATTCCTGACATAGACAATCATTGGGACAATAAAATCGTATGTGGATCATAATAACGAAAATAAACTTTGTAACTATGCTTTTTTCGATTATTTGGAAATAGATTATGAACAAAAGTCCCAATAGTCGAAAAGTCATTTTATATATCACTTGTTATACATCTCACATTAGAGAGAGGCTTTACTAGTTCTAGTACATTAGATTTCAACATGGACGTTTCGACATCTCTCTGTCAGTATACACAAACGTTCGACGAAATACTCCTAATCATTTCAACGTACAACATTCAACCTTGCATGAATTGCATAATTGCTATGATATGAAGTTGTGCATTTGCATTTTTTTAATATCCTGGGTTATTGATAAAGTTGTAACTACTTGTTATCTTCGCATTATTATAATAATATGGTCACCTGTTTAAAACGGAGTTTCGCTGGTAATAACGAGTCTACCTTCAAGGTCAAGATCTGTTGATCAAAACGCTCCATCGACTGACAACTCTCTCCGACTGTGTCAATAGGTATTGTTCTAGTTTGGTACTGTGATAAACGTTCATCATATCCGGTAAATGTACACAATACATTTCTTTACCAGTATTGTTAACAATTTATGAACAAATACTATCGAAACATCAAGCATATACTAAGTATGTTCTCATAATCGTATTGTATGTAAGAAAGCGTTTACAATCACTCATGCATTCACATAATCGAAATATTCTGTATAGCTTTCGTAAAAAATACCGACATGCACACGTTAATGTTTCCACGAATGGATCAATGTTATGACATATGTTGAATGATTGATTCCGCAATTAAAGGGAAAAATGGACACGTTAGCAAAACTATTAAATTAAGATTCTCTAACCATCTTACATTTGCAGGCAATGCTTATGTCACAAACAAATTATAATTCACGTCGGTAACATCGCCTGTAATACCTGTAAGACTTTCTCAACAGATCAAGAGGATGCGATATCATTTACCGCTTGTTGTAGGCCTTGTTCGTAATATTCTATTAATCCATTAATGTATCACACGAAGGGATCCATTTAATGTATGAACTCGTTGTTCAAAGCACCAGTGTGCGTTTTTTAGGAAATTATAACGACGTCGTTCATCATTATGTCAGATCGACACGTCATTGAGGAACACTAATTAATATTCTGTAAACATTTCCCTTTTCTTGCTAACAGATTGTCGTATGTTTAACAAAGGTTCTTTTAAGAATTTACTATCAGAGTCGTTGTATTTGGAATAGTTATAAATAATGGAAATAAAAATGATATAGTTAAAATAAAATCAAGTATGTCTTCCTTGAGGATCGAACCATGAACGTCTTGTAACAAAAGCTAACACGCCACGCAGGCTTTTAATAACGAGTTTTAATTAAACGTTTTGTCAGTGAAAAACATTTTTGCTTAAATATCGATGAAAATCGTTACAACCGAAAAAAATCAAGTATGTCTTCCTTGAGGATCGAACCATGAACGTCTTGAAACAAAAGCTTACACGCCACGCAGGCTTTTAAGTATGGGTTTTAATTAAACGTTTTGTCAGTGAAAAACATGTTTGCTTAAATATCGATGAAAATCGTTACAACCGAAAAAAATACAAAACGTGATTTGTGAAAAATTATAAGAAAAGCGGCAATATTATCAGATTTTACCAGAATCGATAAAACTCTATTTCATCAAGAAAGCTGATACATCTATCACTCAAGATTGGAAGTGTAAATAAACTGGTGTGTGGTTTCGTTTAAACTATTTTGTTTAAGATATTGAATGGGTATTTTCCAGACATTTACTACCTTTCCGCAGACGAAATAATTAACCCATTCATGCCTAGCGTCTAGAAAAAAGACATTGGAAAACAGCGTAGACCCAGATGAGACGCCGCATGATGCGGCGTCTCATCTGGGTCTGCGCTGTTTGCTTAAAGGAACTTCTGTAAGAAATATTCTAAATATAGAAATAAATATACTAGACATCCATAATTTTGGAAATAAATTGATCGCAATTTAGAAGGATGGAAGAGTCCACTAGGCATACATGGGTTAAGGTATGTCTCTTTGTCTGGTGTGTGGTTTGTGGGATGCGCATTCTAGCATAACATACGTTGTACATTATATTCAAGTACACATCATTATTTATATTTTATTTTCATTTAAAAATGCATTATGAAAATAGTAAACGAAAAACGAAAAACAATANTCAGGGACGACAATTTTCGCTTTTATGACATTTTTCGTTTAAATGAAGTCTCTTCTTAGCAAAAATTCAATTTAGGCGGAAATTGTCGTTCCTGATTAGCCTGTGCGGACTTCACAGGCTAATCTGGGACGACACTTTACGCACATGCATTATGACCAGTTTAGACTCGCGGTATTGACCGCGCGGCCCTTGGCCCTGCGCACAAGCGGCAAGAACGCCTTGGTGATCCGGATGGTGCCACACCCAGCACCTTTTCGTAGGCGGCCATGCTGCACCACTCGGTCTCCGCGAACACGGAGACTCCGGCGTTGTTCACCAGCGCCCAGAGACCTTAAACGACCAAACAAAATTTAGGTATTCCTATATGTATCTAATTGAAAAAGGATACCATTATATTGTTCACTCAGTAATGAAACATAGAAGCATATTGAATAGATAGGTCTGGTTCTTTTAATCACATACTGTGTAAGCTCTTAACATTTTTAAATATAAAAAGCGTATATTAACTAGAAGGTATAATTAAATAGGCTTCGGTTTCTTCTCTGAAAGGCTTCATGAGACCAATATGCAAACCAGCGGCTATTTAAAGATACTTGTTACAAATGGTCGCCCGAATTTCGTGATGTTAATTGAATGTGATTCGGATAGAGTACTACTTTGATTTCCGAGTCCAAGATATATTAGGGACGATAACAACGTTTTATCTACCTTTTGGGGATCTGGCAGTGTGCTAGAAACCAATAAGGCTAAGTCCTATACGTCTGTTTAGTGTTATATCAGCATTTGTCTATAAATAAGACAATAAGTGCTTATTTTCACCTAAGTTCAGATCGTTTTAACGTCAATGCAAATATAATTGCCATCACTATCTTAGCTACTTTGGAATAAACTAAGATTATCCGTTGCTACAGACAACGCCGACCCAGTGTATCAATATTAGTTTTCTTTCAAATTCTAGAAACGGTATGTGATTTTAAATGATTTCAAATGGGTCAGTTGGTTTATAACAATATTAGTATGTAGATTCTTTGTTGTTGTTTTTTGTTTTCTTAACAAGCAAGCGCATTCAGGAGTCAGTCTTTTGAGAGTTGTGACTTAGACAATTATAATATATATACACCTTGCTCTTGCAGACGGTCATTCAAGAGGCGTTGGCCGCATTGACTGAAGCGTCGTTGGTGACGTCACACTGGAGAACGGTGACGTTTGAGATCTTCCTCAGACGCGAGCACACATCACTGGTGACGTCAAGACATCCGGCGAACACTTTGTACACGGTTAAGGCGTTCTTTGTTGCGATCGTTTCCCCGGAACCCCTGTCACATCCTGGGAAATACAGCATAGTTATGTAAAATACAAAATAAACACTCATACTTGTTTACATCAGCGCAAACGTTGAATGTTATACATCATAAGAAGGTGTTGAACGATTATCCTTTTAAACCTTTGTACCAACATTCTCTGTATCTTTTAAGATTTAAATGGTTGAAATGCTGTTGCTTTGTAATTCCTCCAATAGTACGATTCCACAAAGGAAGATAAATGGAGGATGTTAAAACAGAATTTAGAATAATTTAATGACATTTATTGTTATTGGTATAAATGAAAAAATAAATAAAAATATTCATTCTGTAGAGGATATTTTTGGTCTACAATCGCATTTTATTGCACGAGTGTTTATTGAATAAATATATTCAAAAATGGCGTAGCTACAGATGACAAGAGGGCCATCAGGCCCTAAGGCGCTCACCTGAGAGCCAAAGGAACTAGACTATTCTGAAACAAGAAGATTTTTTAAGGTTTTTACCATATATGGTCATGGCGGCCATCTTGGTTATGTGATCAAATTTTTTTTAACAATTCTTTTGTCCCATGACCTAGGGATGCTCCACATGAAATTTAGTTGAAATTGGCTCAATGGTTTAGTAGAAGAAGATGTTTACAAATTGTTTACAGACAGACAGACAGACAGACGGACGGACGGACGGACGCCGGACGGTGAGTGATCANTGGAGAACGGTAACGTTTGAGATCTTCCTCAGACGCGAGCACCCATCACTGGTGACGTCAAGACATCCGGCGAACACCTTGTACCCGGTTAAGGCGAGCTTTGTTGCGATCGTTTCCCCGAACCCCCTGTCACATCCTGGGAAATACAGCAGAGTTATGTAAAATACAAAATAAACACTCATACGTGTTTACATCAGCGCAAACGTTGAATGTAATACATCATAAGTAGGTGTTGAACGATTATCCTTTTAATCCTTTGTACCAACATTCTCTGAATCTTTTAAGATTTAAATGGTTGAAATACTGTTGCTTTGTAATTCCTCCAATAGTACGATTCCACAAAGGAAGATAAATGGAGGATGTTTAAACAGAATTTAGAATAGTTTAATGACATTCATTGTTATTGGTATAAATGAAAACATAAATAAAAAGATTCAGTCTGTAGAAGATATTTTTGGTCTACAATCGCATTTTATTGCACGAGTTTTATTGAATAAATATATTCAAAAATGGCGTAGATACAGATGAAAACATACTATTTCTATGACTATGAGTGGAAATATAACATCTTTATTGTTCTCTGAAATAGGATTTTCTTTCACCAATACAATTACATATACAAATAATATTTCATTTAATATTTCTATGTAACGTGTAACGTGTTCAATCGAGGGTTAATACGTTTTAACAAAATTAAAATGTCGATGCGATTTTGTCGTATGTCAAAACAATCCAGTCTGCTTGTATGGATGAGATTGAAAATGGCTTATGAAATAGACTAAACTAAATTCCAGGTGTCATTAACTATACGCATAAAAGAGCCAATGCTAAAACAGTACATACTGCTACTTCTAAGTTCCCGTACAAGATTAAGCCATTTTTGCCTAGCGTCTAGGAAAAAGGCCTTGGCAAACAGCGTAGACCCAGATGAGACGCCGCATGATGCGGCGTCTCATAAGGGTCTGCGCTGTTTGCTTAAAGAATTTTTTCTGTAATAAATATTATAAATATAGAAATAAATATACTAGACATCCCTAGATTTGGAAATAAATTGATCCAATTTATAAGGATGGGAGAGTCCACTAGGCATAAATGGGTTAAGGAAAAACCATCATACGGTCAATGATATCAATCGCAGACAATATCCAGAGAAATAAGCAGTATTACCGCCAATACGTGATGGACGGCTATTATACGCACCATGCAACAAGAAACCAATTGAAAGGAAATACGATTGAAAGGTTTCGCAGTTCTACTATTCAGATCATGCGGTCAATGGCTTTCTATACAATAATATTGAACGCGTCTTCTATACTGCCATCTTTTCCGTAAATTAGCCCTAACGTATGAACAACCCTTGAACCCTTTTAGCCTTGTTCTGACAAAACTGGGCATAATGCATGTGCGTAAAGTGTCGTCCCAGATTAGCATGTGCAGTCTATAGGCTGTGGCTGGTACACGTGGGCTGTGGATGGTACACGTAGGCTGTGGCTGGTACACGTAGGCTGTGGCTGGTACACGTGGGCTGTGGCTGGTACACGAGGAGAGGAGCCTAATACACGAGGAGAGGGCCAAGAAAGGTTAGCGCTTTTAAGCTTTCACAAGAATCAGTACCCTCAGTTCGAACGAGTACATCGGTCCCCGGTGTCGCCAACACAAAGACAGAGAAATGGTTAGAACATCGTGGAAGGAACTTGACGGCACGGCGTTCCACGTTTTTGAACAATTTCCACCGGATGCAATGATGAAAAGGCGTCAATTGGTGGCGAAAATGAAGGAGGCGAGGCGTCTAGGTAAACGGGCTTACCAGCCTACGATACTCTCTACCTTGACGGCACCCCGGTGCGCGCTTAGGAACACGGCGGTGGTGAATTATCAATCATGTCGTGGAACATTAATATACATATATTAAGAAGGAATGTTATTTCGGTTATCCATATATCATAAATACTTTTTTTTCACACATTTCCTTCTATATGACAACTGTATTTCTTGAATTTAAATGATTGAACGGGAATGAATTTCTTTGTTCTTTACAATGGAATATCGTAATTTTGTCATTTCTTGTCATGCAGCAATGGTAAACAAGACATTAATGCACCAATGGTATAGGCGATCCAACATTTTCTGTTGTGAGCATAGACTAACAATAAAATCGAGAAAGTAGTGGTTTGTAAGAGAAATGTGATGATATTTCTTGCTGTTAATACACGATTATGTTTTATTTTTTTCATTTTTGTTCTATGTTTTATCTTAAGAGGTGGACACAACGTAGGCATATATTGATATCAAGTCTGATTATTGTTATCCCAGTGGTATACGCTTTATTTCTCTGTGTGCCACACTCCGGTCTGACTAGCATTCTAATGTGTATGGGATTGTTTTCACTGGAACGTTTAATATGGAAATCGTTTTCTGAACTCGATCATTATTTGCACTCGACCTGGAAGAACAAAATGAAAACAATTAATTCCCAAGATGCAGTGGCTGTCGTTAGGTGTACGAAGTCATAAGCCAATAATGGATTGCAAAAACGTGAATAACTCTTGGAGGATTGCATAATGTCTCTTTTAGTATGATTCATGAGTAGAACATTACACAGATTATTAAGGAAATAAAATTCCATATTAATGTTTTCGAAAAGTTAAACCAAGCATATTTGAAAGAGAGGTTTTTTTTTTACTGTTAATACATTTATGACGATGCTAGGACATACTTCAGCGATTAAACGATATTCGTTATAAATTGTTGATAAACTTAATTGGTGTATTGCATGACGTATTCGAAACATCAGTTTCAAATAACATATAATCAATCGCATTTACTTCAAAATAAACTAACAATTTGTAATTATGCTTAAACACGGAAAATATCTATTAAACGAATTGGACAGTGAGTGTGTAACCATAATATAATATAATACACTTACCAAAGTATACCTACTAAAACTTAGTGCTTTACTGCACAAATTGTAGGTTTCACGATAGTGCGTGCACACCAAACTGGCCTTGATTCATATGGACATTATGTATATAACGAATACTATTAAAATGTGGAAATAGGAAGCCAGTGTGCTTGATATGATTGACATCAAAATAAACCTGATACAGTTCGCACTAATTATATTATTGCTGACTCATAATTATCAGTATTGATGCTGTTTTCGCGTAGGTTGTTATTTCTTGGAATTCGGGACTTATTAATATAAACAACCGCTTGCTTATTCGTGATAATGTTCATACATTGTGACGAAATACGATTACTTCTGTCAAAAACGATCGTTATTTCTTATAAACGAAGACAACACGATATCGCGAAATATCGCATTTAATCAGACACTATTTATGGCGTATATGTTTCGTGTTTTATACGTTATTGATCAAGTAGAACTCGCTTTCACCCATTATAACTGTTTCAAAGATGGTTTGCACTTTTAACCGCTCCATATATACATATACCAATCATGATAATCTTTTAATGACAATTATTTCAAACAGTTTCGATTAGGATTTGGTCTAACAAATATTTATCATCTGCCAAAGAATCATTACAAAGAGATTAACGTATTTTGCTATGCCAAGGCGGATACCCATGACAAGTATGGCGATAGCCGAGATCTGTCTTAGAATGTGTGATTGCATAGTTAATATTTGCTGCGAAAGTTGTCGTTGCAGACCGAATATATGATTTTTTTTGTTTATAGTANTGTTTTATCTTAAGAGGTGGACACAACGTAGGCATATATTGATATCAAGTCTGATTATTGTAATCCCAGTGGAATACGATTTATTTCTCTGTGTGCCACACTCCGGTCTTACTAGCATTCTAATGTGTATGGGATTGTTTTCACTGGAACGTTTCATCTTGAAATCGTTTTCTGAACTCGATCATTATTTGCACTCGACTTGGAAGAACGAAATGAAAACAATTAATTCCCAAGATGCAGTGGCTGTCGTTAGGTGTACGAAGTCATAAGCCAATAATGGATTGCAAAAAAAGTGAATTACTCTTGGAGGATTGCATAATGTCTCTTTTAGTATGATTCATGAGTAGAACATTACACAGATTATTAAGGAAATAAAATTCCATATTAATGTTTTCGAAAAGTTAAACCAAGCATATTTGAAAGATTTTTTTTTACTGTTAATACATTTATAGCGATGCTAGGACATACTTCAGCGATTAAACGAGTTTCGTTATAAATCGTTGATAAACTTAAATGATGTATTGCATGACGTATTCGAAACACCAGTTTCATATAACATATAATCAATCTCATTTACTCCAAAATAAACTAACAATTTGCAATTATGCTTAAACACGGAAAATATCTATAAAACCAATTGGACAGTGAGTTTTTAACCATAATATTATATAATACACTTACCAAAGTATACCTACTAAAACTAAGTGCTTTATTGCACAAATTGTAGGGTTCACGATATTGCGTGCACACCAAACTAGCCTTGATTCATATGGACATTATGTATATAATGAATACTATTAAACTATGGAAATGGGAGGCCAGTGTGCTCGATATGATTGACATCAAAAGAAACCTGATACAGTTCGCACTAATTATATTATTGCTGACTCATAATTCTCGGTATTGATGCTGTTTTCGCGTAGGTTGTTATTTCTTGGAATTCGAGACTTATTAATATAAACAACCGCTTGCTTATTCGTGATAATGTTCATAAATTGTGACGAAATACGATTATTTCTGTCAAAAACGATCGTTATTTCTTATAAACGAAGACAACACGATATCGCGAAATATCGCATTTAATCAGACACTATTTATGGCGTATATGTTTCGTGTTTTATACGTTATTGATCAAGTAGAACTCGCTTTCACCCATTATAACTGTTTCAAAGATGGTTTGCACTTTTAACCGCTCCATATATACATATACCAATCATGATAATCTTTTAATGACAATTATTTCAAACAGTTTCGATTAGGATTTGGTCTAACAAATATTTATCATCTGCCAAAGAATCATTACAAAGAGATTAACGTATTTTGCTATGCCAAGGCGGATACCCATGACAAGTATGGCGATAGCCGAGATCTGTCTTAGAATGTGTGATTGCATAGTTAATATTTGCTGCGAAAGTTGTCGTTGCAGACCGAATATATGATTTTTTTTGTTTATAGTATTACGTTTTTCTAAATATTTCCTTCTGTTATGATGAATTTATTCGTTTCCGGACAGAAATCAAAAAAACAGTTGATGCATTAATAAATCCCACTCAATTTTGATTATATATTTGATTCATTACAGTAATGAAACACGCGCATGAGTAAGACCAACGGATAATATTTCAGTCATTTAAATTTGCGTCATGCTGTTTGAAAATTGGCATTTTCAAATGAATAAAGGACCACGTGCGCTGTTTGAAAATTGGCATTTTCAAATGAATAAAGGACCACGTGCTATAATAAGGTTTCTTTCTTGCTGGTGCAAACTCATTTGCGTTTCAATAAAAAAACTAAATGTTCGTATATATATTGAATTATGATTAGAAATAAGTGTAGTGAGTGTCACGTTTACCTAAGGCATGCAACTACTAATACACTCATAATTACAATATGCGAGCAAAATATGTGTAAACATACCTTTATTTTGATTATATATTAAACGAAATCAGTGAATATGACTTGTTTGAAATTTACCGTGTACGCCTCTGTTAATCTGTATTTGTATCCACGTTATTATGGCTAGACACATCACGATCATCTCAGCGTCTGAAAGTCATTCAAGATCTTCGGAACATTTATAGAAGATTCATTCTAGAATAAATCCAAAAGCTTAAACAGTCTCTTGATAAACGTAAAATCGTTGCCAAATGCAGGTAATTCGAAAGTACGATTTCACCTTAAGCGTAATTCGATGCACTATGTCACTTAAAAAGTTCCTCTAATTTTATGACAAGTTAATAAGTCTAACGTTTTTTTAACCATTCCCGGCCAAACAGTTAATTTTACCATTGAACTAATAATTTCGATTAAAATGTTTCAATAAACCGTTGTAAATAATGAATAGATTTAAGCGACAAGTATATGATTAATCAAATGATATACCTGTTCATTGTAAAAGCTAAAACGTGATAATAAGTACATCGTAGTGTAATGTTCACTTTAAATTGCATTACACATTCAAGCAAAAATTCTCATTTAAAGAAAATGGAGTAAAGTACTACTTAATGTGACATTCATGATTAATAACAGAGGTACACATGCGTTTAAAACAATAAAAAGTTCAACTACAAATAGTGTGCATTTGAAGTGAAGAAGATTGCCATGATATTTAAAATATTCCAAACAAATGTTTCGTGTATCTCAACAATAGAGGCGGAATCGTGAAAGATTGATTGATATTCGAAACAGTTATAGGCCTAATGCGCCTGAGAACCAGACATTTATTGTATTGCTTTACGGAAGAATAATGTGATTTTGTCATGTAATGATGTAGCAACAGCATAAAAGACATTCTTGCGCCAAAAATGTGTTTCCGTTAGCCGAAGCATACACACCTTTAGTGCTTAGCTTACTTGCACGATATACTAGTACATGAATAAAACGGCGCACAAATGACCGTGCTCTTGGAAAACAGGACTTAATGCATGTGCGTAAAGTGTCGTCCCAGATTGGCCTGTGTAGTCCGCAAAGGCTAATAAGGGACGACATTTTGCGCTTTTATGGAACTATTCGTTCTAAGGCAGAAAACACAATTTATGCGATTAGTGTTGTCCCTGATTACCATGTGCGGACTGCACAGGCTAATCTGGGAGATATTTAATGAATTAGGCCAAGTTTTCTCAGAGACCGACTTGAATTTATTCATGTATTGGATCAATGCGTTTCTATATTTCGTAAGAGAACTAACTAGAATATGACACGCATTTGGAGTGCAATGAAATGAAAAATGTTTACGTTGCGCAGTAATGAAAAATTATAGGAATAATACAATCCAAAATAATTCTCGAACATCCGGTTGTCTTTTATTTAAGGCAAAATACCCAATTGTCTTTTAAATACATGAACAAATAAACTACGACATTAAACACGAAACATGATGAAAGCTGGGATTACCGCCTTGGAACGGTCAATGCAAAGCAGTTGGAGTTTAAAACGGTTGAAAGGCATAACAATAAAAATTGAGTTTCACTATCTCAATTTTATATTTTATAACATTTTTGTCCAACGGAAATAAAAAGACGTTAATATTTACATATTAAATTTAATGGTCTTGTTATAAAATAATGTTATTTTATATCAGTTTTATTGTCTTTTAAACATGAAGCGGAATATTTTTAGAAATTCATGTCGTAATAATTTCCGCAGTAAACTCTTCCGCAAAAACAAAAACAAAACAAGAAGTTGCAAACGGAAATCAGCCAAATTATTGTATTCAAATAACAATCCAAACAACCAAAATTAATAAATTACAAGTATTTGACATTTTAAAACGTTTTATTGACGATGCATAACATGAAAAAAATATTCACAAGGGCGACCTACCTAAAAGACCGAGAGAGTCCGATTGAGTTAGCTAAATTTTCTCAATCGGCATACCTCGCTGGTTATCGTTGATAAAGGTAAAGGCACCTTCGTTCCTGTCCACTTTCAAATTTATCGAGAGGTTCGGGACAGGAACCAGACACGAAACTGCCAGGTGCCACTTCAAACGCTGTGACGCTGGAAAAACCCCGAATGTAGTTATCCCCACGCTGACAGGTTGGACAAGCCTGTGTCAGAAAAGTTGGACAAGCCTGTGTCAGAAAAGATGGACTAGCCTGTGTCAGACAAGTTAGACTAGCCTGTGTCAGAAAAGTTAGACTAACCTGTGGCAGACAAGTTAGACTAGCCTGTGTCAGACAAGTTAGATTAGCCAGTATCAGATAAGTTAGACTAGCCTGTGTCAGACAAGTTGGACTAGCCTGTGTCAGACAAGTTAGACTAGCCTTTGTCAGACAAGTTAGACAAGCCTGTTTCAGACAATTTGGTATAGCCTGTGTCAGACAAGATAGACTAGCCTGTGTCTGACAATTTAGACAAGCATGTTTCAGACAAGTTGGACTAGCATGTGTCAGACAAGTTAGACTAGCCTGTGTCAGAAAAGTTGGACTAGCCTGTGTCAGACAAGTTGGACTAGCCAGTGTCAGACAAGTTAGACTAGCCTGCGTCAGATAAGTAAGACTAGCCTGTGTCAGACAAGTTGGACTAGCCTGTGTCAGAAAAGTTGGCCTAGCCTGTGTCAGACAAGTAAGACTAGCCTGTGTCAGACAAGTTAGACTAGCCTGTGTTAGACAAGTTGGTCTAGCCTGTGTCAGACAAGTTGAAGTTGGACTAGCCTGTTTCAGACAAGTTAGACGAGCCTGTGTCAGACAAGTTGGACTAGCCTGTGTCAGCCTGTATCAGACAAGTAAGACTATCCCGTGTCAGACAATTGAGAATAGCCTGTGTCAGACAAGTTAGAATAGCCTGTGCCAGACAAGTAAGACTAGCCTGTGTCAGACAAGTTGGACTAGACTGTGTCAGACAAGTTGGACTAGCCTGTGTCAGACAAGTTGGACTAGCCTTTGTCAGACAAGTTGGACTAGCCTGTGTCAGACAAGTTGGACTAGCCTGTGTCAGACAAGTTGGACTAGCCTGTGTCAGACAAGTTGGACTAGCCTGTGTCAGACAAGTTGGACTAGCCTGTGTCAGACAAGTTGGACTAGCCTGTGTCAGACAAGTTGGACTAGCCTGTGTCAGACAAGTTGGACTAGCCTGTGTCAGACAAGTTGGACTAGCCTGTGTCAGACAAGTTGGACTAGCCTGTGTCAGACAAGTTGGACTAGCCTGTGTCAGACAAGTTGGACTAGCCTGTGTCAGACAAGTTGGACTAGCCTGTGTCAGACAAGTTGGACTAGCCTGTGTCAGACAAGTTGGACTAGCCTGTGTCAGACAAGTTGGACTAGCCTGTGTCAGACAAGTTGGACTAGCCTGTGTCAGACAAGTTGGACTAGCCTGTGTCAGACAAGTTGGACTAGCCTGTGTCAGACAAGTTGGACTAGCCTGTGTCAGACAAGTTGGACTAGCCTGTGTCAGACAAGTTGGACTAGCCTGTGTCAGACAAGTTGGACTAGCCTGTGTCAGACAAGTTGGACTAGCCTGTGTCAGACAAGTTGGACTAGCCTGTGTCAGACAAGTTGGACTAGCCTGTGTCAGACAAGTTGGACTAGCCTGTGTCAGACAAGTTGGACTAGCCTGTGTCAGACAAGTTGGACTAGCCTGTGTCAGACAAGTTGGACTAGCCTGTGTCAGACAAGTTGGACTAGCCTGTGTCAGACAAGTTGGACTAGCCTGTGTCAGACAAGTTGGACTAGCCTGTGTCAGACAAGTTGGACTAGCCTGTGTCAGACAAGTTGGACTAGCCTGTGTCAGACAAGTTGGACTAGCCTGTGTCAGACAAGTTGGACTAGCCTGTGTCAGACAAGTTGGACTAGCCTGTGTCAGACAAGTTGGACTAGCCTGTGTCAGACAAGTTGGACTAGCCTGTGTCAGACAAGTTGGACTAGCCTGTGTCAGACAAGTTAGGCTAGCCTGTGTCAGACAAGTTGGAATAGCCTGTGTCAGACAAGTTGGACTAGCCAGTGTCAGACAAGTTGGAGATATTCTATTTTTTTTTTAAATTATAAACCTTAACCTTTAAGCTTGTTATAGTCTATGTGTCACAATTGTCGAAAATGAAAACAAATCAATGCATGTTTTTGTCTTGATGTCAAAAACCAAAGATAAGCTAATATAACATCTATGCGGCGGGGGGATACACGTCGGCCGCTGCCGCGCCATTTCCAGTTATTTTTAGATTAGATTTAGAATGTTACCCGCCTTTTAGTTTCGCTGAATGGGTCAAGTTCCCCACGGGTACTACTGCCCCGTACCCCCAATTTTTTTTCGTACCCAATTTTTTTTTGTACCCAATGTTTTTTTTGTACTCAATTTTTTTTTGCATAATTTTGTCGAACCCCAAATTTTCGAACCCAAATTTTTTTCGTACCCAAAATTTTCGTATCCACATACACATTTGTGGTGATGTAGATAAACTTAAATTGATGTTTTGATATCCATCCTCTTCAAAAGCATCGTCACACCATTACTGTCAGTACTTTGATTATTTATAGAACCACATGATGAATGTTCAAAGATGCGCCTGACACTCTGTTATTTATCTCAGGCCGATCACACATTCCATGACATAAGTGTGTATATAAGGGCAATTTATTGCAAAAACTTCAAAACACTAGCTCTTTATTTGAAGTAAAGTCTTAAAAAATAGAAGAATTTGTCAATTGCAGATTGACGAAAGTTCCTCGTTTAATGCCGTCCAATCGTCGCCTTTGTTAACAAACAACTGCAGATAGACTCGGTGATTCAATTTCCTCAGTAAAGGGAAGCACATCATATTTGAAAAGATTTCGCGAAACACAAAGAGTTGACATGTGTTAGTGAACAACCTTATTGCTGAAGCAACATGTGCTAGGAATACGTGTAGGTTCACATTAAAAAAGTAATATTTTAAAACAGTAGTCTGTTCTTAACAAATAAGTATCCCCTTTATGTCACATAATGCGAATTCCAAATGATATTCTCACCCGTTAAACAAGTCATAGATACCGTTCGATTTCATGATAAGCCCTTCTTTATGTATAATAGCATAACATATGTTCTAAAGTTGTTAAATGGTATTTTGTTAAATCATACCTCAAATCATAACTAATAAAGACCTACGTATTAGTCATAATTCGGCCTTATTTTTTTGGTATTTACAATTTTGTGACGTCGTTGATCCATGATTATCACGACAGTTAGAGAAATAACTTTAAACAAAAAATATTTCCTTGACTCGTTATGCAATACATTCGTAGAAAATTCTTCTATGATATAAATCATTGTTTTGGGGCGCTGAAACATTCTCAATCCTGTTTCGGAAAAAAACCCCAATCTATTGATATGTTCTGTCATTATTGGCGTAATTTGAATATTAAATATGCAAAGAAGCCGCTAAATTATCTGAAAGCTGCTTTCTTTGCGATCCATCATCGTCTCGTTATTTCGAACTCTAGACGATAGTCTCTTAATATTTAGAATCATATTATTTGATTTATCCACATTTTTTTAAAGTTTTAATCAGGTTTCATTTAATTGGGAAGAGTCTCTAGAAATATCTTTTAGATGGCACAAATAACATATATTTACTCCGTTTCTAGTCTTAAAACTAATGATGGTTTTAGTAAATCTTAGATAAATAAATTATAAGAGAAACGAATGTCAATCATCAGATAAATGACACGCACCTATGATTACATTAAACTGCTGGGTGTCATAAGAGTGGATAAGTTTCATACGGGGCGGGGCATGTTTTCACTGTTTGTATATACATATATATTGATAACCTTTATAAATAAAATATGAAAAAAATATTTAAAAATGCGTAAATAACTACGGATCGTCACCTTTATAGGGCCTTTAACATCCGTGTTTGTAGTGGCCTTACGTAAAACCAACATTGTATCAAATAAAATCAAGCGAATACATTGATTTAAATGATAATGTTATATCTGCGTTGTCTAAAGACGCATTATTTTGGGATTTGGTGATGGAAAATATCTTAATTTAGCACACCAGTAAATTGTTTGCTTAAGACGTGCAAATGGACATTTGCAATGTATAACGGACTAAGAAGAATTATTAGCTATTTTGGATACAAGATGTTATGCAAATAAAATGCTTTAATGTTTTAAATTGCTTACAGCAACACAGCAGTAATTCGACAACAGACATGTAATTCAGCGGTCAGTGCTCTTAATCGAGATTTTTAGCGTATGTTTCAAATCGTCAGAAGCATGTTGATGTTGTTTTTAACTGGGAAAAATAAATATCAGATGTTGTTTTTTAAAAAGAAAGCAATTTTAAAAGTTCCAAAACAGTAAACTATTCAAAATCAAGAAATTGATCAGTTCATATCTAATTACCAAATGCCATGCAAGTTCACGTGTGTTTGTTGCTGTTGTGTTTTTTTTCGAAAGTTACTTAAAAACGAAATAGTCTTATTCTGCGCGACATTCTTTAAAATAACAGCAGACAGTGCCTTGTTATAATATATATATAAATGCAACTAAAGAAAAGTTATCAGGAGATACATTCTTGTCCATAAGTCGTTTATTTTATGGAAATGACCATGTCACTATCATTAGTGTCGCATACAATATATAAGTGCATATACAGATGAGAGTAAGTACGTAGAGAGTTTATTATTTATCTGTTGTTTAAAACGTTCAGTGGATACGCATTATTTTCATAATTACCAAATACGACGTTCAAATGTGTTTGCCTTCTATTATTTGGACTTGCACACCACATTTATTGAATCGTTCGTCTTGTTGTCAATCAAGATCTTTAATGTGTAGAACTTTTGATCGCAGCCACATTACATAATGCAACCTTAGGATTGAACCGTTTCTTTATCCACGTTATGTCATCTGATAATATAAATCATGGCGTTTAAAACAGGCAATTCCGAAAAAATGTTTTTGCTTTATCCGACCGCAATTGGAAGCAAACGTTTGCTTAAAAGGCACTTAAAAAATATCTGACATCCGGTGTTTTAATTGACATGTGACCATAATAAAAAAAAAACAGACGAACATAAATTTTGACCATTGAAATAACAGTTTGATTAAACCTGTTTTAATGATAAGAAATATCCTGTAACATACAATACGAAGTCGGAAAGATAAAAATTTATCATTATATATAAAGAATACATTCTTTAACTTGAATAGACTCAACCGTTATAAACCTTAATAGACTTTAAAAGTTGTTCCGTTAAGTCTGTACAATATATTCTTCAGGTGTAAAGTAGTCTTTGATCGTGTTGTTCCCAGGTCATACGAGGTGTGGTATGGTAAGGCCATTCTCTATGAGGTCTTCAATGCCATGGTATCCGAGTAATTGACAAATGTTTATACATGGTGTGTTTCATTCAATTTCACTAAAACGACAAAAAAACATTAAGACGAAAAGCAAACCAATGTAAGACACATGTTATGGTTTATGCAATATTATATGTAATAACTACTTTTGTTATCATAATCAATACAGTACTGATTATCAATGAAATCTTAATTTATTTATGTGTCAGTCCTTGCACAAAAATTATGTCTATTTGTACATAGTAACTGCAAGTATGATAGTGCCCTTTCCTCACTTCCAATACACTCTATTTTGATATATTGTCAACATAAAATTCAAATTTCACTTTCACTTTTATAAAGTGACAGACAATGACTGAAAGTGACTTTTCAGACAGAGAGTTCTCCAAAACTAAAATGTGATTTTATTGGAGAAAAAATTAGGTGGAAAATAGCTTAAATTAACATGAAATTTCCCATTTCAATCATAAGAAAACATTTACAAACTGTATATTGTTTATTAAATTAAAATGTAAACAAAATATCACAGGAACTGAGAAAGGTCACAGTCGCCATTTTTACTTTCGTTTTCAGTTGTAAATATGTAGTTTTTTGTAATTATTTTCGACATTTAACCATAAAAAGTAAAGTTGATTTAAAAAATAACACTTACCTTGTTCAAAGACAAGTTTAATCCAAACAGAAGTCTTAGCATCAAGCTGAAATCTGTATCAACATGTGTTGAAGTATTGTGTGTGGATATATTTTTAGCCATGGCTAATTTCGGTAAAAGGGGAGTAATAAATCAGCTCTTTGAAATAAAAAGGTAAAAATCAACTATTTGTTTAATAAAAAATACTTTCAATGACCAGTCTGTGCCGATTTTTTTTTATATAACTTTAATACGAGAAACGGTAAAATCACAGAGAACATTAGGCAATTTAAACAATTAAGTGCAAGTTTAGCGACGTCATTTCGCATGAGTTTTCTCATTATGACGCTTGCCGAATTAGACCCAAAAGTCTCAGAACACGCCACATATATGTGTGAAAAGGCTCTTAAAGTATTATTGATCTATTCATATTTTATTTTACTATACCCATAATAATGTCTGGGTGATAAATACAACACAGAATGTAATGACCTGTTGTAAAATTGTGATTGGGATATACCCAACAAGTGTTAAAAAAGTAATTATTATCTAAATAGATCTTGCACATTCTAACGATGTCATACTATTTAATATGCAGCTTAATACAAAAAGTTGGTAATGTTTCCAACAACTTAAATCTAACAAAATATAGCAAAAAACAAATTGATTAGAACCGATACAAAGACTATTTCTTCAAATTTAGGTTAACCATATTTACGATTGCCGTAAGCTATAAAGACAAATTTATAATATACATATAATTAATTTCAAAAATATGTGATTCGCACATGGTATATTGTGGTAAAGATTATCATTCATTATTGTGGCGTATTGTAATGACGTGTTTATAAATAATTACATTGCTTTCTATGCAATAATAGACGCAATACTTATATCAATCTTCTATTTGAAGAATATAAGCAATATGATGTTCGGGTACCAATCGGAACACATGCATGATTAAATGCTAAATTATTAATGAAAGGAATATACATTTTGATGATGGATTAATTGCGACACACAATAGTGCACTATTGTTTATGTTAATGCTACAAACAAAACTCACCGTGATTATTGTCCCCTACCGGTTTCACCGGAGGGGACTTATGGTTTGCGCTCTGTCCGTCCGTCCGTCAGTCTGTCAGTCTTTCAGTCTGTCTGTCACACTTTTCTGGATCCTGCGATCACTTTAAAAGTTCTTCATATTTTTTCATGAAACTTGAAACACGGACAGATAGCAATATGGAGATTATGCACGTCATTTCATTTTGTTCCTACGTCAAAAATTCTGGTTGCTATGGTAACAAATATATTATAAAAAAAATCCATTTTCTGACAATGGTGGAGCCGGTAGGGGACATAATTGCTTGGCAATAGTCTTGTTAAATATGTTATTGTATAAAATTAGGGGCTTAACCTGATTTTCATACGTTAAGCATTCAACATTGTAATAGATTGGCGGTTCTTGATTATATTCACTTTATAAAATTACCAGGGGATTATGTAGGCTTGCGGATGCAATATGCACTATATATTATTTTACTCGAATTTCTAAACGAAATGAATGGTGCCTCCAGTGGTATTGTTGTAAATACACTGGTTTTCTTCTCCCAATCTGATGTGTATATGAAATAGTTGTACATTATCATTTTAATAGATTATATAAGAACTACTGAAGGAAGATTTATTGAAAGTGCCCCTAGGGGAACGCTTATCTACGAATAAATGTCTTTTGTCGGCGAGCTTGTCAACGATTGCAGATTTATATAATTGAATTTCACGGGTTTGATAGCAGTCTCACATTTTCTAAATTAATAGCGTATAATAAATTTCCTTAAAACGTCGTTATTGACAAAACAAAAAACTTCTACAGTCAGTTCCCACTGAAGCGAAATGTACTTTGGGAGACTATTTTGACACCACAAGTTTTGATCTGGGCAATATTTCACCTTTGAATATTTTAATTGCAATTTAATCGAATATATATTCGCGTTTATTGATTTTTACCTTGCACTGCGATGCCTGGAAGTTAATGTTTATGAGCACATGTGTGTTTCGTGATTATATCTGGGCCTTATGTGAGGTTTGACATGCCTTTTAACCGGTTTAAACCCCCACAGCGTTGGATTTACCGTTTCAAGACGATGACCAAAGATTTAATATTTCTGTTTTGTTTAATGTCTTATTTTATCTAAAGTCTAGTTATGTTTATATTCAATTTGTCATTTACCTTAATAAATGACTAGCGGACAAACATTTCCCTCCTAATAATGATTCTGAACTTTCATTATTAACGATATATTTAGAAAATGATGTCTTTAAACATAGACATTTTCGGGATTTTTTAGGTGAACATATACTCGAGTTGTTCAAATTTTATTTTGACATAAGCATGGGTGTATTCACCCGACTGTATTTTTTAAAATAAACATATGTGCGGCTGACAATCTTCTTTTCATTTCGCGAATTGTCATAGTTCTTAGCAATATTTCTTAAAATAAATATTCAAATGGCTGCGTAAGTAAAATGTATTTGTCTTTTTTTGCAAGAGTCTCTAAATATTCGCTTTTTGTTACCAACTAGTGCACGTAACAAAGACGAGCTAGTCAACCGTGCCTGCAGATATTGAAGATTGACAAACGTTTCATGGTTCAGAGTGTTGCCTTGAATTACCGATATTGTATCACAGTCTCAAATGAATGCCGTCCAATCGTCGCTGTTGTTAACAAGCATCTGAAGAGAGACTCGGTGGTTCAATTTCCTCAGTCATTTTAACTGGACAATATAAGCAACAACAAAAAAAGATTTATTACAGAACAGGATTTGTCTTATGTTAAATATATTAGGAATACACGAAGTTGTGAAAGAAATATATTCAATCAGTTGGCAATATGTCATTCAAAATTAACTGAATTGATGACATCCTTAAAATGCCACATTGTCTCACTGGCTCACATCATAATATATTCACAATTCACATATTGAACAAGTCAAATATAAGATACCTTTCAATTATTTACTTCATTTCAATTTATTTTAAGCGTGTACCAATTGTATCCAAGGTTATCACCACCGTAAGTTTAATTGCTAAAAAACAATGTCCAATATATTCTTGAAAAACCATGACGATCATGACGATCATCTTTGGCAGGGATTTCGCTATACAAATAGCATATCGCTATACATACTTCTTTTCAGCTTCTAGTAATCCCGATGTTTTTTTCTGACAAAACAGTTTGATGATGTATTCTGTCAATATGTTGCATATTAAAGATACAACGTCTGTTATCCGATATTGGAATAGTATTGTCTCCTTTATTCCTGAATGCAAATATAAATCAGTGAGTTATGTAATCAGAGAGGATTTCTCCTAATTATTGCCAGACATCATAATATTTTTTTCTCACTACACGGAAATTCATATCATCGGAAAATGTTAGATAATGATTTAATTGAATTGATGAGCGTCATAACATTGGATGCTTTTAAAAGGATCCAGACAGGGCATGTAATACCTTCCGTGCAAATATTTAACAGGTCCAGTTCACTTTTAATTGGGAAATATGATGTCTAAACTACGAAAGTTGCATAAAACATTGTTTTGTCTGCGTTGTCTTGCGTTGGCGCTGTACATTTTTCTGTACTGTTTTTTTTTTCGAGATTTCGAAACGTAAACTATGTTGTATTAGCAAACCAATTTATTGTTTGCTTTGGACGGGAACGTTGACATTCTCTTTTTGTCAATGACGTATAAGGACGCAGCTATTTTGGATGCAATGTTTAAGATGAAATAAAAGGTTTCCATTTTTAACAAAATTTTCCACATAGACGCACTATGACATCGGTTACAATTCCGACCATACAATTCACATACATTTTATTCGTTTTGAAATTATACTTCCGTTTCGCGTTCTTGTTCGTTTAAAAAAACATTCAGACATAGGCGAGTATAATACATGTATGGTTACGGAAACGCATTCAATTTGATTCACTTACGAACAGGATATATTTGTAATGGGTCTGAGAACTACTTATCATGTTTAATGTATTCTTTTCGGGAGATAATAATTGAAGTGCCATTTACAATCAGGCTAATTACAAAACGAGACGTTTATGTTTCGAAGCGAACATTTTACGTTATAAACTAGCCAGCATTTGAATTGCTATTCACAATGTTTGCGTTCCATCATTACAAATGATATACACATATTTGCTGAAACGTTACTAAACAATCATGACACATATATTCTCAATTAGCTAATACTCTTGTCTTATAAATTCATAGTAAAACGAGATGCTCGACAATCGAGTACATATATATAATACCAGCTTCTATTTAATTATATATTTTTAGAAAGTATACCTTGTCGATTGCAGGTCGTAAATAATCCGCTAAATTTCTGCTCCCTTGTTTAAAGTAAGTGGTTGTTTAAGTGGTCGAAAAGACCATATTTTTAAATAAAAACTATGTTAAGTCGCCCTGTGGTTACAGATAAGCGCCTGTGGGAAAGAGATAACGGGTTGTTCAAATGCAGTGGTCGATGACGCAACGTCTAAACATCGATCATTCCGGGAACTATTTGAATCAACATTCATCCTGGTAGAAACAAATGAGAAAATAAAAGCCAAAAGGCGAATTGGCTGTTATCTAGTATTGCATAATCTTTTAACAATGATAAACCACCAAGAAAACGAAACCCAGATGATTGTTCTTTGATTGCGCGACCTTAATGCAAAAGAAACTGAATGTGTCATGCGACAATCTATTTTGAAAATATAGGTAGGACATTTCGTAGAATAAGATGTATGAAAGAGTAAATGAGTGCAAAGTTGAAATCAGAGATTATAAAATAGAAATATAATATTTTATTCCGTTGTTTAAGTTTTCCATACAAATAATTATTCGTGGTCTAAACTATTTAAGGTTCGCAATTAAACGTGGACTTTTAAATTGCAATTATATTGACGTTATATGAATTTTAACTTGACATTCTTTTTGCGTTGTGCTTAACAATAAAAGAGGCTTAACATATTATTATTTCCAACTTACAGACACCAGCTTACTATAACGTGTCACATAACTTTTATATATAAAATTGTTAAGATATAACGTTTCTACGTCAAAATATTATCGATTATTACAGCATAACGCTCATAAATTGTATGAATAAATACAAATTTGCATTATGTTTGCTTGTGAGAACATTTGATTTTATGATTCAGCGCAAATGCATTTCTCATTTAAAACACTTTATAAATATCTAACACGTTCGGCAAGAGAAAATTATGTGTCGTTCATAATTAAATTGTCAAAATAATGCAAACTCAATTAGATTCAAATATTTTAACTCTGCTTTAAAGTAGTCCAATTACTTAGATTAACATTCACGTTTAGGCAATAAAGAAACTCCAGAAAAATCAATTTCGCAGAAGAACTATATTCTTTGCACAAAACGCTAAAAATCTCATGCAGTGTTAAGACGCTTTTCAAGGTTTCACGAGCATAGTTGCCTACAGATCTTGTGTTTGCTTTTCCATGTGTAAATAACATTACTTTACAATTATATATTCTAGTTTTGGTTTTCACCTAGCCAATCGTGTCGTATTAACGTTCATTCCAATTCCACTTTTATTTCAGTGTTGCTTTTTTTTATAAAAGGCCAATTTCGGTCATCGATTCAAATTAATGTTAATTTAATAAAAAATGTTTTTACAAAAGTTTTGCTAAAATACCTGCTGTAATACAAAGAAAAATCATTAATGTTATTTTAGATGATTGATTATCTTTTTTTTAAGACATATCTTTGCCTAAAATAAAGTTTCATTTAATAATTGACTGTACGTTTGGTGCCAGAACGTCTTAGGTCGCAATGTTGTTTGGTACGTATTTCCTTTGTACAGATTTCTTGTGATTTTCGACCCCATGTTGACATTCTGAATGACCTTTTGTTATTTGCTTAGAGCACAATGTAGCAGTTCGTTCAATGACCGGGATCATTGCTTGGCTAATGTGGAATAATGTGGAATAAAATTAAAGGAATCCTGATATAATTTGCATTTATTTCATCAGCATCGGCTAATGTTTCTTAAAAAAGGTTTCTATTTGTGGAGAATCATATAACATGTTTAAAAACACATAATACCTTAATTCCCCATGACGATGCTTTATGATTAGAACGAAGATTCTCGAATATGTGAATTATGAAAATATATTCTTACCTTTTAACTGATAAATTTTTCATAACACAAGAGATCTTAAATTGACCTTTTTTCATATGTCCACATCCAAATTTGTTAAGACCAATACGATGTTTGTTTACAATAATTGTTCATTCATATTCATATTATAAACTCTTTAATATTTCTTTCTACGACGGACACGAATGCACATCAATAAAAAAGGGATACACAAATGACTTGATCGAACGGATTGGTGAGATATTGTTTCAATATATCATTGTGTTTCTCTTTTCGAAATCCTACTTTGTATCAGAATTAAGTTGTACGAAAATAAAATAATTTTCTAATTAATTCGTCTGGATATAGAATGAACGTACTACAGGATAGTGTATAACTATACATATATTGCATTATCACACCAGTGAATGGTTTACGAAAGACGCGTTAATGGAAGTTCGCTATTTTTCACTGACTTACTGTATACTGAGAGTGTTCATAGCGGCACGATAATGTCAAAGGTAATGGACTGTATACATATATCTGTAAGATTGCCCATTATTTTAATATTCATCTGGACCATTTTTCCCTTAAAAAGGACCGATGCTTGTTTTGTGTTTTTTTTTCGGTTAGAGTTGATCTATTATAAAAGATTTCTTAAAATGCTACCGACTAGTTGATATCCTGCAGCAGATGACTTGACCTGCGATATCCAGTTAATGTGTGTTCGTACGCGCCGGATTACCACGTTATAGAATTGATCTTTATACGTTTATTGATGCAGATTAAAACTACTAGAGATACCACACTTTTGATACAACGTGTTGTTTACCCGAAAATGGACCTGTCAACCTATGAGTGTTTAAGTTCGGAAAAGACATAATAAGCTTTCCGTACGTTTCGATGATGGCATGAATTGTACAGCAATATTTAGACATTCAATATTCACAAGAAACCCGTAGGCCGTTTAATGACCGACGCCAAAAAGTCAGTATTGAATGGAATCCCCTCCCAGCGAGGTCGAAATTAAATGATGAGAACGAATATTATCAAAACAATTCATCGTATCAAATGAATACAAATTGACCCACAAGAAGCTCGACGATCTAAATTACGAAATGTTTTAGTCGGATGTATTTCTGTAATATATGCCTAGGGTTCAGGTTATAAGTAAGAAAGTGGCAAGATGTACGTGTTCACGAATGCAATAATTTTATTGAGATAAAGATTGTTCAAGTAATTTGTTTAAATAAACATAGAATATAATAAATACCAAATGATTATTTTTATACTAGTATTTAAATTTGTCATGCAATAAATCAAGATATAAATATTTTTACTTTGTATAGCTGTCACATTCCAAAATCTCTCCTATAGATTAAAACTCTTGATAAACGTTCTGCGATCAGAAAACATAAATCATTGCGTTTCCCGCAGACAATTATCATTACATTTCGATTTAAGCACAATTGAACTTAATCACTTTTGCTAAGATTTGTGACAATCGGACCTCAAAGTCTCTGAAGACAAGAAATTCATCAAAGCGTCCTTTCACGAAGCAAACATAAATAATTATTTTGTTGAAATTGTTGCATTCGTAGTAGTAATGTTTCAATACCATCAATACACATTTTACGCGGCAAATTAATGGGTTGTTGAATATTTTATTGGCCATTTTTAACATGCTACAATTTAATAAGATTAAGACGCACATTTTCTGAGTCCTGTTCACTTTTACTAAAATGTTTCTAGTCTATTAATAGAAAAATAAATAATCCAGTATATTTCATATAGTATTCGCGAAATATGCAAAAAAACATATTAAAGCAGTCAATTTTTTTTTAACAATTTATGACTTTGTAACACCCCATCTGTAATCAAGATTTTGATTTTTTATCGTTTTGTAAGTATTTTGTATTGTAAAGGCCATTTGCCTTTTGTCTCGCTAAAAAGACTAGCGGACAAAAGTTCCTGCTGCTCATGTTTCTGGAGTTTTTCTATTTCTATATATATTCAAAGCGTACTTTTTAAACAACGATTCTTTGCGTGTTTTCAAATATAAATTCCGATTATATGACGATTACATTATATATAGTTTTCAAAAAATCGTATTAAAAATCAAAATAAGCAACAATTAGGACATCTGGGTGTTTTGTCCTTATTTCGAACTCGATACTGACACTATCTGATACTTCGAAATCAATACTGACAAATTATACTCCAAACCTTGACGTCAAACTTTTAACAGGACAATCTTATAAGTATAAGACCCATTTTTCAAAAGAGTAATATAAATTTTATCAAATAATTCGAGCACTCTTTTTTCATTGTATTTACTCATAAAATACAAGAAATACTTCGGGAATGTCATTTTAAGAAATCCCACATTGAGGATCTTTAAGATAAGTCCTTGAGAAAAAGAATTAGATACAAAAAAGGCTTTTCTATCATATATCGAACGCAATTAGAAGATTATGTTTCTTCACATGAACATTGTTACATTTACGTAGCATTGATACATTTACGTCACAGATATATGAATCATGCTCCGGATAATTATTCATTTATTTGAGTACTTACATTATACTATTTTGTACTTATCATTTATTTATTTTTTAAATGTACCTGTCGAATATACGAAAACAGAAAAACAAATCCAGATGCATTATCAGGAGAGAAATTATTGACAACAACCGTAGGTAAGTGACCAATTGTAACGGTATAGGTGATATGTTTGCGGGAGCTGTAATGTCATTGCATATCGTTATAATCATGAATCCAATATTGTAAGTGTATGTTTCAATTTTTATTCATCCCTATGATTTATATCATTATAAAAATTTACTTTTTTTTTTAATAAAATAAAGTGTAGGTCAGTTAGACAAAAATAATTTTATTACTTGGCGATCATCTTTTACAATCAAATATTTCGTGTATTACTAGTACGAATCTACTGTGTGTGCGTTATCTAAAAAATCTTGCACTTGACTGATAAGATACAATCGCCCAATTGTCCGTTATTCGTTTCCTTTCCAATCCACCATTCCTTATTGATTACGGAACTTAACAGCCAATACATTTTTTTGTATTTGTTGTCGCTTCATTAATGCTTGATAAGTTTAGGAAGTCCAGCGAATACTTTATAGACAAAAAATTGAAGTATGCTAACAGTTTCAGTTAATTTCCCTTTAGCATGTGCGATTGTGTGGACTTTGCGCCACCACAAGTATGACGCGTTTAGGATCTGAACACCGTAGGAATATCCATAAACATAACAGACACTATGGTTTTTGTTGTTGTTTGCTATAATTGTTCATTCATTATTCTATAACAATTTTTACTGCGATTACTCGTATGCAAATGAATAAAAAAGGGAACAAAATGATCGAACAGATTATATGTTATTATATTTTATTTCAGGTATACGTTATGTGGAAAAATGTCACATTAATGTTACAGAAAGAACACGTATACATGTATTTTTTACACGTGTACTCAGTACAATAGGTGGGAAAATAAATGCCCCTCTATCACAACCCCACCAGGGCATTTACTATTTTGTACAAAGTCTGAAAGGATTTGTATCATTTAAACAATGTTT
>VMBQ01000255.1:123022-215955 GCA_007657795.1 Dreissena rostriformis
CCCATCATTGGACGGTGTGTCACGCGAAATAATTACGTCGATATCTCTAAGGTCAAGGTCACACTTGGAGTTCAAAAGTCAAATATGGATATAAATGAGCTGGTCCGGGTCATAACAATGTCATTCATTGTCATATATTTATGCCCCGGAAGGGTGGCATATAGCATTTGAACTGTCTGTCCGTCCGTCCGTCTGTCTGTCTGTCCGTCCGTCCGTCCGAAAACTTAAACATTGGCCATAACGTTTTCAATAATGAAGATAGCAACTTGATATTTGGCATGCATGTGTATCTCATGGAGCTGCACATTTTGAGTGGTGAAAGGTCAAGGTCATCCTTCAATGTCAAATGTCAGATATATGGCATCTGTTCGTCTGTCCGAAATCATGAACATTCGCCATAACTGTTTTTATGCCCCCGAAGGGTAGCATATAGTTTTTGAACTGTCCGTCAGTCCGTCCGTCTGTTCGTCAGTCTGTCTGTCTGTCAGTCTGTCCGTCTGTCTGAAGACTTTCACATTGCCCATCTCATGGAGCTACACATTTTGAGTGGTGAAAGGTCAAGGTCAAGGTTATCCTTCAAGGTCAAAGGTCAAATATATGGCTTCAAAGCGGCGCAATAGGGGGCATTGTGTTTCTTACAAACACATCTCTTGTTTTTTTTACTTTACTTCATAATTCAATGTTGATTATGGGGAATTGAAAATATGCATGACTTTGAAATTTAACTGGATGATATTACTAACAACATGCGGCGTGGGGATACGCGTCGGCCGAGGACGCGCCATTTCTAGTTATTTATGTATGCAAATGGAACAGTTTAACAATATCAGTGAGAATATATAGCAAAGCAGACACAAAACACATGCAAAATACCCAATACGGCCATTTCATGAACAGTAGGAGATTCAATGACAAAACAAGCTCTACTACGCTAATAATTATAGTTACGTACGATGTCTAAATGGTGATTTATTAAACAATAAATTCACATATATATATATCTGACATAACTAGAGGGTCAGGCGATCTGGCATACCACTATTTTTTGCTATACATGTTCTTGAGTTATATTTACTTAAATCGTCAAAATCCAAATATAACGTACACATAAGGATCAATATACTGAGCGAACGTTCATCAAGAGACAACGCACTTTTAATGTTTGTTATTTAGTATATTAAATTATCTAAACGCACAGCAAACCATTATTGGAAATATATAAACACGACTGACTTAATTCTATACAATTAANTTCTCACATATATATATCTGACATAACTAGAGGGTCAGGCGATCTGGCATACCACTATTTTTTCTATACATGTTCTTGAGTTATATTTACTTAAATCGTCAAAATCCAAATATAACGTACACATACGGATCAATATACTGAGCGAACGTTCATCAAGAGACAACGCACTTTTAATGTATGTTATTTAGTATATTAAATTATCTAAACGCACAGCAAACCATTATTGGAAATATATAGACACGACTGACTTAATTCTATACAATTAACAATTATTCGAACGTGTGTCTAACTGTGTGTCTCTTGTATATGAATCGGAAGAAATGGTATTTATCTTCTAGAAGTAGAAGAATATATAACAGTAATCAATTGTACAGTTGGTTTTTATTGCAGGGTCGAATAATTGTGATATTTACAATTGCAAGGTCGAATTATTGTGACATTTACAAACGTAATTTTAAAATGGATCTGTATACGTAATACATAGATAAATACTTATATTTTAACTAATTCTAATCACTTATATCTATATCAATAAAAAATTCGACTGCTTTTTTTTAGGAAATTTATGTTATACTTTTCGTATTAAATGTATTGTACGATACATGAATATTCACACGCCGATTAGATTTTAAGGAGATATCTGTCGGCGAATATGGTCAGTAAACTATAACTTGATTATATTTTAAATCTAATGTCTTCTATCTCCTCAATAATGTTACAAATGTGTGTTCACGATTATTATTAATCCCGAATACCAAAGACAGTATTTTCATTTTTTTAAACGCCAGTGTAACATAAATTGGTAATTGAATGGTTTCGTTATACAGAATTCGCATTTATTATAACGTTACATATTAAGTGTTTACATATAAAAAGCTATACTAATCGATTGAATTATATGCTTGTCGCTCATAATTCAATGTGATGGTCGTATTTGTTGAAACCACGTTAGCTAGTCGATTGTTTTGTTCTGTTTAGCTCATTGTCATATCTTTATGCTGATATTCATTTGAATTGTTTATTGCCACGATGTTCAAGTATTTCCGTTTATCATTTTAACACATGTGTTGATGACGATGTTTCCTGAATCTTTTTTTGGCACTTAACTTATCTACGACTTACATCTGATCGCGCTTCCAACCATTGAGATTCAGAATACTAGCTGATTAATTCATAAAACTCACTTGTAATTGGAAGGTTTTAAAGAAATATAAATTGTACTTCTTTTATTTTAACTGGTGTTTGAGATCCCATAACATCAATGCGCATGTTTTAGACACATTTTGTATCTTTTTGTGTATATATATACCACTATGGCATGACTCGATCATAATTTAAAACAGTCTAAGATGGTCAGCAACACTATAAGCTACACAATACAAAATGGAAACAGCAATTTACAAAGTTGCAAAAGTAGCGTGTTCTTTTTCGCACTTAATACTACTTATTTATCAGTCTTGTTTTCTAGGCGCACAGTCACGACTTACTCCCATGAGTATAATACAATTGTATTATGTCAGATCAGTGTGTTTGTATCTTAGTTGATAGACAACTTTAACGGAATGAGATTGCTTTGCAGATTGCATGTTTGCGAGAAAGCATTTCGTGGGATAGTTCTCGACTCATAATTCTAAGGTACTGTATTTTCCGGTGTAAAATGACCTTTTCACTTTTACAGCCTATGGTACCAGCGTATGCCAGCATTTTTCGATACAAACATTAACTATTTTTACTGATGCACGCAGATTTACGGTACATGTACGTTAGGCAAAGGTTGGGAAATGCTTTATATAAACCATAAATAACCCTTATATTCCAGATCACTAATCAACGTAAACATAAGTTCTAACTTTGTTAACGCAATTATAAGTATGTATTGTACCGTGGACGCATGCGTTTGTTTTAATTCAAATTGACCCACTTTAAGAGTCAAGAATAGGTGCAAAACAATGTGATCACAGATTAAAGTTGCTCTTCCTTTTTTCTTAAAGACAACTTCATCAACCTTAACGATATCATAGATGGTCTAATGACCCTCGAACACATGTTGTTTTATATTTCACTTTTGGTATACACATCAATGGTTAACCAAGGACCGAAATTAAACTATCAAAGTAGCGATGTATCTGCAGAAAATGTTTTCAGAAAATGTTTAAACAATCTTGGTTTAAGAAAGATCGAACAAATGTTTCATGAACATGACAACGACTGCATACAGTCTCTGAAGACTGCAATATATCAACATGGATGATATGTAAGAGTATACTGTATACTGCAATAATAGTGCACAAATTAAACTGTTGTAGTATTTAATTAACCCAACACATATATAAACTCGATAATGGCATGGAAAGAAAATAAGAAAATTGTACCAGACATAATAGTTCTTAGCATGACGGAAACAAGGAATGTTTAAAGGTTTAAATGTCGAACAATCCTTGAACCATTCTACAAACACGTGTCGAGTGTTTCCAATAAATGCAAATGTCATGAAGATACTTGCAAAAGACAGTTGAATGTCTTGCACGTGTACTATATACATATTTCAATCACAAATATTATGTGACATAATCACATTGCATGCATATATTGTATTATCTTGGACTGGAATCAGAATTATTTGAGCTCAACAACAACATCGTATCTTGTAAACTTATTTGAAACAAAACATAATATTCATAAAGCTTTTTGTACTGTAATGATATGAGATTAAGTTATATGTATGTAATTTTCTACAATATTGTGAAATGACAGAACGCAATTTCATCTTAACTGTATATTTACCGTTTCTTGTTGACGTTTGTGCCAATGTTTCTGCATTTTCACGTTTGCTATATATTACGCAAATTGAAGAAACACAATGTCTGTTTTTATTGGCGATCGATTAGTGATTTTTTAATCCCTCTAATGGTATGTTTAAGATACAAATTCGGTTTGCAACAATTGCATTCCCTGCTCTCGACGCGTTTGCTTTTACAAACATTAGACAGAAACATATATTGCGACGAAGAAATTCGCTGTTAGACTGTGGGTTCATTTTACATTCTATGGTAACATCTGTAGTAGATATTCTAAACACATGTACTTTCGACAAACTTATTGCACTGATGTCTCAGTATATAATTACTTACATAACATACTAGACATGAAGTCGCGGCTTATTCGTCATTTTCTAAGACGCTCGATGCCACAAAAAGCAATATTAACTACAGTCAACGGCTTTGAAAGTGTTTTTCTCTGAATATCCTGTCAACAAGTTCACATGCAAGAACACGATTAACACGGATTCATCAAATTTCAAACACATGATCATGTTTGCACATATATGAATCCTTCGCTTTAATGTGAATAAAAATAGTGTTTACAAGTAGTAAAAGTTGAAGTCTTTACTGATTAAATGGTTCTTAAGAGCCAAAACAGTCGAACTTTGTTTAAATATTTTGGTGATTAAATTAAAAAAAAAATTGCTTACACGAAGGGTACTTGTGCACACTAAAAACATATTTGATTTGTGAATGATGACAATTCCTTCAGAATACATAAGCTGCTTTTGATAAGGATTTCTTCGAAGAAGGCAAGTGACACAGAAATTGCATTATCGTTAGATTGTTCAATTCATTTTAAATTGTAACATTGCTTTTTAATATTGGTAAGTAGGATAAAAGATGTATTTTATATTTAAAATAAAACTTGTTTTTATCTCGTTTAGCTCACATCGTCACATATTACACTGCCTGAATAACTTGCAACTTATTTTACGATTAAACATTTTAATAACTTGCACTTTGTACTGTCTAGTACATAAAGGATATTTCTATTCCGAGCAGTCTTGATGCTATCTAAAAAAACAATTTCTATTATGCACGAGTCTCTAGCGAGATTGTCTTAAGGGCGTCCGAAACGTTTTCTGGAAATTAAAATGGATTACATCTACTGTCATTAATAGTTCATTTTTTTTAATATGCATATGGTATTCACATCCACAATTTTGATGGTTCAACTTACAAATGTATTATATTTTTGAAAACTACAGTACATTTTTTCAGAAAGTAAGCGATATTTTTCTTAAATTTAAATATGCTTTATGCATAATAAACATACATTATATCTGGAATTTATCGAAAATCATAAATAATTTCTACACAATAAATACAGATATTTTAGATTGTCAATTACATAATTCGTCAAACTCAATAAATATGTCTTCGTAAATTTGGTAAACGTATGTGCATTTATTGAAATTAATCTGAACTGCCACACGGATTATGATAGATTACATTTTAATCATTAATATAATATTTTGTATTTGTAATTATTTTTATATAATTTTAGTAATTATTAATATGAATACAATTGAAACTGGTGCTAATTTCGTTTGGATTAAATTAATGAGCTTAAACATTTAATACAACCACCATATTTTTTGTCAGCGTCCATTAATTACAGTACCCCATTACATGGGCTCTTTAAATATATTGGGATTGGCGAAATTTGCAGAACTAAATATATAATTTATTTCTTTTCTTCAACAGTGATTCCGAAGTGTATGAATCAATTGGCATAAGTACATATGAAGGGTAGCCCTATATTGACCTTGATAAACCGTGGCATTGATGTTTTCGAACATCTGAACACATCCAATTTCAAAGGAATAAAAGCTATTACTGTTATGTGAACACATTGCAAAAACAAGAGTGAGACATGAAACACGACACATTACATTTATCCCATATGCATGCCTTGTAAAATATATTTAACAATATTCTAATGTGAAAATCCATATCATGGTAAAATGCATTACTTATTTTATTTTATTTGTTTATGCTATTTTTGAATACATTAAACGTGGTTAAAAGAAACTATATGTGGCTTGTTATAGTGTTAATACCAACACCATATAAACGAACAACCCTTCTCGAGCCTTTATTGAGTGTCTTGCCTTTAAGGAGCATCATCTTTTAAGATTGAGATTTACAGAGACCACATCATACGTAAACATAAACATATGTTGTTTGTTTGCACGAAAACCTGTGATTTTGTACATGAAGCTGCTAATTAGTAAGTTGTTTGTAATATTTGAATATCCAAAAGGTATGATTTAATGCATACCGAAACGAATAGGTCGACGAATTGTGTCATAAATGCTACTTGTTTAAGAATTTGAAAGCATGTGTTTTAGCAATGAAACATTACATCTCCACATGCGTTTTCCAAATATTTTAAGGTGTTTTTTTCATTAATAGCTGCACTTTTTTCGTAAACATAAAAACAGTCATCCGTAATCGTCACTGAATGTTTTTCATACATCGTTCATATTTGTTTATGGACATGTTTGGTATACCTTACTCAATTATGGTACAATAATCTGTAATATTATATCTTAGTTGTAATTGATCATTTACCATTTATCCCATTATTTACAAACTTATCTTCAGAACGGCTTCATGGACGACAAGTAACTAATTCATATTCTTGTTGCATGACATCCTTAAAAAGTTACAATTCTGATGACTTTTAAAAGTGGTGTTTTCATTGACAGGGGCCTAAAATTGCTTTTGTTAAATTATAGGAAATTTAACCATTAATGACTGGTAATATCGTTTATTATATGATACATATTATGAAATAAATGGTCACGTGCAATTGTATACTTTTACAATTGGTTTTGTACTTTTATAACAATCTTTCAGCGCTTATGTTTTGCTTCATTGTCATTCAACAAGTTTAAATTGTTGTATGCATAGTATGTACTATATGCATGGTCAAGAATTGAATAGGCAATGGCTTAATTACCTTAAATAAAAGACACAAGAATGGCAATACGAATGTATGTCCTGAACATTTCTCCTCATTTATTTTTTATTAAAAGATACTGTTTTTATAAACGTTGGCAACCTTAACTCAGCGAAGTGGAATAACTCCTTTTATTTAAGCTGTTTTGCTGTCTCGTCCTTCTGTCGTAAAACGTGGATTGTATCCAAATCGAATACAAATAAAGAACATGTTTTTATAGCAAGTAGTTCAATTCACAAATTAGCATAATACATACATAAAAACGTATAACAGATATTTAGTTAAACGTTCTATACATCAATGGGAAACTAATATGCAACTTTCCAATATGTTAGTAATTTTAATGTGTAACACAACTTTACGAATAAACTAAACATTTCTTTTAATAATTTGAAATAGTGTATTATTTTATTTAATAAGTTGATGTTACATATGCGCAAACCGGAATACCATACAAAGGTTATATGTCCATCCATACATATTNAAGCACACTGACAAATAGTCAGAGTCGATGCAATATTAAAGCAAACACAAATGAATAAATTGTGAAACGAAATACAAATGAGTTTCAATGAATTATTATTGTTGAACATTAATCATGATGTTGAATGAGTTTTAGATGTGTTTGTCGTTGAATTTGTGCGATCAAAATATTTTTGCTTGAGTCCAGAGTACTTTATTTTGAGTATGTGGAAAGAGACCTTTAGATTCACTGAATGCGCTAGTACATCTGTGAAAATATTAATAATACTATTTATCAACAACCTTGCGCGTTCACATATTTAATTCAATGATATGTACTCATCGTTGGCTATGAATTTTGCGGATTATGTAACCCACAACTCTTCCCGTTGTATCTAATTACTTTCCCAATTGACTTTAAAAACGTATTTTTGTATTCCAACGCCGACGAAACAAATCATCGGTGGATTTTTTTTTCAGAATACGCCAGTCAATCTTTCCCTAAATGGGGGTTAACCTAGAACTAATTGCAAAAGTGTTGAAAGTATTTTTTCTGTTAATACTATGTGTCAACAAGTGTCCATAAAAAGTCCTGAACTTTTGCAGTTGCGGATTTTGAAATATTGACGTCAGAATAGAAAAGGTATAAGTGGTTTCGTAAATATATACAAAAGCCTTTGTTTCGCCTGAACATCCATATTTATCTGAAATATTTAGTTTGCATTCATTGTATCACAACGAATTTAGTATGAATTAATAGAAAGTATGTTTTTCAATCAATTTGAATGTTTTTATCACAGGATAGTACTTACGAGGACTGAATTTTGAGGTAATATTACCCCACCCACTAATGTCAATCCATACAAGTACTAGTAGAAACATGTGCTAAATCAAACTAATTGAAACCGTTTCGAATGTTTGTTTTTCTGGTAGAAGTATGTGCCTATATGTAAAAATCGAAATTCATCGCCTTTTGCAGGTGCTGATTTTGAAATATAAGCACTGGCATACAAGAGATAGTTGTGATTTATCTGTATATACAAAATCCTGTGACGAGACTGTAGACAAATATGCATTACACAAAATGAAGTTTGCTTTAATTGCTTCTCAGCAAATAAAATATAACAAAGTGGTTGAAAACATGCTAATCAATCAATTTGAATAGTTTCTATCACTGACAAATACTTACTAGGACTGAAATTAGATGTAATATTACCCCAACCACTAATGCCAATCGATACAAGTTCTACTAAAAACATGTACAATGTCAACATATTGCTAAGACAAAAGAATTAATGTTAAGACAAAACAGAAATGATCATTAACAAAAATGTAGCAATTAGAAATAACTTTTACATATACATGGTCTTTCACCAGCATGATTGTGATACAGAATTAATGAAGGACCGACTACAGTAAAAATACATTGCTTCATGAAAACAATGACATTTAGGCCGTATAAATCAAAGTCTTGAATTCTGCACACTTCAATAGTTACAATAGTGGACAAATCTAGGTCGTATCATTTTCGTGTTCTAGTATGTCAGAGGATCAAAGTGAGTTTGAACAACAAACCCCTTTACACTCTTTGCACGCACTGGAATATTCACGTTATACAACTGCATCTCACTACTTGAAGTAGTTTTTCATGTGCTGGCGGCAATTTCATTTTCACATGAAGAAGGACTTCATTAACAATATGCCAGACATAATCAAGAGGGTTGAGGCTTGTTTTGCCCACTCAGACTTGTGCTTGGTAAAACACCCTCAGGCTGTGAAATGCTGTTCATAGGACGTCGGTGGTAAAGATTGGACTTGAACTGAACTGCAGCTGGTAATTACTTTAGCCGTGAACATTTTGTATAGAATTCATTCAAATTCTAAGAATCTGATCCCTCATATATTGTTGCAATCAATGATTCTTCGTTTCCAAGTATAACATCATGGCGAGATGATGCCAGGAAATCCTCACATAGATTACAAAAGGAGGATGTTTTCTGGAAAAGCTTAATAACTGCAGGTTTTCCAATTCCAAATATCCTTGATGTCGTATCACAGCCCGTTAACGCATGGAGCAAAGGTAGATAGTGACAGAGTACATCTCCTGTAAATAATCGTGTTTTCTCAATATCCCACACATTGTTGTTTAAACAGTTTTCCCTGCTGATCTTGAATCTGACCTGAAATGAATTGGATGTAAATCATGTATACGATAGTGATGTTACAGAAGAACCAATAGGTCGGTGTCTTTTTTCTGCAAGCTAGATGGCCGTCTGCACTATCATGATATATGCATCCCCTTGTGTATTATTAATTCCAGGCATTCACTGGCTAGGCATTCACCCTACATGGCAATGAACTTCTGTGTGTTCTCTTTGTTGATTAAAACCACTACTTTCTTCGTGCGAAGAGCTGTTTTTAACGAAAACTTAACATGTTAGGCTAATTTTCCCTTTGTTTAACGAAAATGAGTTACGTCTTTGGTATCTGGTCCATAAGTGTCTCCATAAAAAAAAAACTGTGATGTGGTTTTGATACTTCCGTTTAAGATAAAAAGAACTACGGCAGAAATCATTATATGTGTGTCCAGCCATAGGCACGGACGCTTTAAACTTGCATTGTTTCCATAACGCATCAGCTAATGAAGACTTTTGAGCTTCTCTATGCAGGCCATTATTGTCAAAAAGAGAGGATGGAAAACTTGCGAGCTCAAACTGAAAGATTGAAGATGTATCATCAATGTACCTATCAGCAAAAGTTGTAAGGTGCTGACACAAAAGTTGTGTACCGATTTGCAGACCTTCATCATCTAGTTTTACAAAGGATTTGTCCTGCACTGGAACTGCTTGTAGCGAAGGTTTGAAATGTATGTTTTGCGCTTTTCCACACATTCCTCGCAATATACTTGCAATCAAGGCACATTCTGGATTCGCCGACTCATCAGCAGTAACACCACTTTCAATGTTCCTTTAGTTTCTACATTCTTTGCCCATCGATCACCCTTCTGATTACAATGTTTTACAAAAGTGCTTTGACATGCTAAGCTCCAAACAGGGTATGTTTCAAACGATTTTGTTTCGGTTCGATGCCTCACATTTAGCCAATGTGTCACAAAATTAACATCTATATTTAAACTCAAATGTAGGTGCTAAAGAACGCAATTGTTTCTTAGTCTTCCAAAGTCTTATAAGGACCACGTATTGTAAATTCGTTTCGGCATGAACTATGGACCATGTCACCTGGAGATACTGTCACATTGGTTGCACAGCGTTTTCTCGCAAGGCGAATTCCTTGGCAACGTTTCTCACTAAATGTAGAAAAAAGTATGTTATCCCCAATTGGCTCGTGGCACAGTGGACAGCTCAAATGCGTATCCATCTGAACAAAAATGCATGGATTTTTATTTTATCAGATTCATAATTGTTGCATAGTAATCAACTATTACTACATGTATAAACCAATATAAAACTTTTATTTTTATTTTAGGTACATATAAATTAGTAATTAATGACAAAAGTATATATTCCCTTTACAAAAAACATGGCATTTATGAATATAAGAGTATGTGAATGTCATCATGTAAAGGATTTTATTTATGACATTATGACAAAACATGGCCTCCGTAGAATCCAAATATTTTGTGTGTTTTCTGAAAATAAACTTGAATAAATTTACAATGACTTAAGCGTAAATATTTTGTTTCACTGCTGTCATTTACACATAATTATTGACATATCTGGACTTTTTTGGTTATAAATACTATACTTAAGTTTGTTTCCAATAGTGTTTAAACAATAAAAGGCTAATACTTATCTTTAAAGGTCCCTAAAGGCTGCTCTGTAATATATTGACAGATCTTTACAAGTTATCGCATGGGCGCCGCCAATACATATTTTGAGACGTCACATTTTAAAGCCAGTGACATCAGACATTTCTGCTGGTATGGTAGCAAAGATGGGCAATAACTTAAGTTTGAAACAATCCCAACTTGAACCATCAAAATCTCTTTTAATACAAAAGCAAAATTTCAGGACTGTGTAGGACAAACATATGTTTGGAAGTACATTCGCATGGTATACTTACACATTCTTTTAAAATTAGTTCTAGGTCAGATTCTTCGTTGACTGGCCTAGAATACGATATCCATCAAAGTGATAAATATCGTCCTGAAATAACAACTTTTGTTCCGTATTTCAATTGTTTTATTATTATAAAATTATTATTTTATTTTATTATAGTATTACGTTTACTTTGAATATCAACTAATTCATGATGAATTATCAGTTGTCAGTGTTGCAATAGATATTAGCTGATATATCCCATTTGTTAGAAAATGTATATTGTTTTAACCAGCATGTCTCTTCGAAATTATCTTAATATTATTTGAACAGTTTTGAAGGCTACTATTTATGACCTAAGCCTTAGGTATAACGTTCAAAATGTACCTGTTTTTAAATCTCATTGAGGGACAGACCTGTTTAACCCATATATTGAACGTCACACATATACATGTTAAATGTTTAAACATAAACTCAGATGTTTGTTTGAGATGCAAAATGAGTCATCATAAAGAAGTTTAGTGGAGCAATAATGCGCGTAGGATTTACATATGCACCGGAAATAGAAACTAACACAAGGAAATACGGCGGCCATGACACTGCTGAAAGAGAAATGAAATGAGTCAAACAAATGAAACATGAAAGACTTCCTAGTCAAACATATTTATTTATTTCAAAGAATGTATTTAACCTGATTAATATGATAGACATAATGCCAAAATTTCGTCAATTAAATTCAAGACAATATTCAAAAGCAGCAAAGGTCAAGCAGGATATATGTTTTTTCTGCATCATTTCTACTATACAAGCGAAATTTATTTGAAATTGTATAAAACCCTTATTAAGTTGATATACTGGTCCTAGTTTTTAATTAATTAACTTTGTATCAGTCTGTAATTCTTTTAGCAATATGGTGTAGAAGTTTATACTACGATTTTATTATTTTAAGGTATTTATAAGATATGTATTGTATTTTTTTAATTTGTGTATGCGTTTATGTAGATATGGTTTTAAAAGAAATAAATAGGACCATATTAACATTATTGTGTTGTTTATCAACGAAATAACAATTGTTTAAAGGTTTTAAATGTATGTTACATAAACTTTTTTTTCTACTGAATTGTCAACGGAAAAAAATCTATTTTTTAAACAAGCTTATAGTTTTATTTTTTTGCAGACCGAATTCAGTTGACGGTTAATGCATTAGGAAACTCGTCGCCTGAGTTATTATCACGTCTACTTTGTGTATCTCCCTTTGTGTCGCATCGCATCGCATCACTATTCCCGCTGTCAGGTCAGGAGCTACCCTGTCGGTAACTATACACTGGCCACATGTGACATAAGACTCATGTTCGCACGACGCGACTCAACTTGTATCGTTGCGTTCTCAGGTGAAGTGCCTTTGCTTAAAAATAATTCTGAAGCAGTTAAAAAGAGGCGTTTGTGTCAATTTAAGGTAAATATGGCCAAGTTGAATATGAATAATTACTGAGATAAAAAAAATATTCAAAAAGATATGTCATACAGACAACGTTTTTAGAGTAAACGCAACTCCTGAAATACTGAAGTGTTAAAATGAATATTCATTAAATTAATAATACATGTGCGTAGAATATTTACTTGTGGTAGAAATATGTTTTCATATTTTAATAAAATAGTCGCAGCTATGTATTACTTTTAAAGGAATTTTACTATGATATAAATCAAAAACATTTTTTGAAAAAATATCTTGTACTTAAAAGACGTGTAACGAGACATATTACAGATTTATATTAAAGAAATGGCGCATTACATAGTCTTTATATTAGTAGACGTTATACGAGTTCCCCATTAGCTAATTTTTAGTCGATTTCTTATTGTCAAAGTAAGGTTTCAAAGACGACATAAAACAACTTCAAAGTATTACTAGACGAGAAATGTTTTTAAGTAATAAAAGTCGCATTACTTAGTCTTAATATTACATACATGTAGTGTAGTTTTTTCCCCAAGGATTTTGCAGAGACAAAAAATACTTCCTTCTTGCAAAGATAGTCCTTAGCGTACATTAATTGGTTCAGAAGCATAAGGTCATTTATCAAATGATTCAGTTGAACAAAATGATATTAAGTGTTAGGTATACGTATGTATTTTCAATAAAATATAAATGGTCATTTATGTGAAATTGATGTAGTTTCTTTCGTTTTAAACCACATGACAAGAATTAATTGAAATTATTTGTCTCGACACCTGTGATATTACCACGATGTTAATATTGTCACTATGCAAAAGTATTTTCCAAAGCAGCAGGATAGGAACCTGATACTGATGGTACATGTGATGATGATACATTTTGTAAAGATGCTTTATCCGCTAAAGTCATATAAAAAGGAATTTATTTTTATAATTATAAGAACTTAGTGCAGGTTACCACAAAGAACCATTAACAGTGAACCCATAATATATTACCAATTAAGAACATGGATGAATCTGTTGGATGATATTTTACAACAATTTACTTTTATCTGTTGTGTCGTACACGAAATCTAATTGCCACCGATACAGAGGCAGATAAAGTCACTGTATTATGTGCAAACATCGAAACCTAATCTGATTCACTCAAATGTAAGTGAGACAAGGATGTTGAACTCCTTTGGAACACATTATTCATACATGTTGTTTTTTTTCGCTTGAATTCTCATTAACGTTAATAATTTGAAATCATTAATCGGTTTCAGCCATAACTTTATCTTTATGCTCACAGGTTCATGCCAATATTCTTACTGATTAATATATACATGCCTAATAAACCTTCGATGGAATGTTGATTTTGTATTCCATAATCATCTTAATGTTTCAAGAACAGAACATACTTAAGAATCATTTATCCCATAATGTTTCAAACATCAAATTGTACAACGTGTTTTAGAAATACCATTAAGGTCAATAAGATAACAAATGAATATCCGACCGCCCATTAGGCGTGTTTAAGATGCTTCGTTGATGTGTTAAAATATGAAGCACTTACAGCCATCAACTGTTAAATAGCACTTAAAACATTTTATAGCATCTTTTTTTAGATGCACGCTTTATGTAATTACCTGAGGATGCAAGTTGTACTGCCGAAATATAGTTACATACGTCAGGAATAAGCTGATTTATTCCAACGTACCTCGAGTAAGTAGCAATTATGTTGCTCTGTTGAACATTGAACAATTGCGTGATGAATTGGAATTAAAATATGTATGCATATTAACTAAATAACCTATACAAAATAAATGTAGAACAAAACATGGAACAACAGATTAAACATAACATTGACAATGCTTGAAGTGTAAATGAACTGGGGTGATATTGCAATTTTTGTCAGAAATTCAATGATGGATTTGAGAATGCCAGATATCGCTTACAAACACCAACCGACAATCCTATTTTCAGATATTTCAACCTCGGGGCATATATTGCCCTCTGTCAAAACGCGACAATCCTATTATCAGATAGTTCAAGCTCAGTGTATATATTGCCCTTTGTTAAAACGCGACAATCCTATTATTAGATAGTTCAAGCTCGGTGTTAATATTGCCTTCATCAAAACGCGACAATCCTATTATACGATATGTCAAGCTCGATGTATATATTGCCCTCTGTTAAAACGCCACAATTCTATTATCAGATATTTCAAGCCCGGTGTATATGTTTCCCTTTGTCAAAAGGCGACAATCCTTTTATCAGAAAGTTCAAACTCTGTGGTATATTGTCGTCTGTCGAAACTCGACAATCATATTATCAGATAGTTCTAACTCGGTGTATATATTGCCCTTTGTCAAAACGCGACAATCTTTTTATCAGATTTTCAAGCCGGTGTATATATTGCCGTCTGTCAAAACGCGACAATCCTATTTTCAGATAGTTCAAACTCGGTGTATATATTGCCCTATGTCAAAACGCGACAATCCTATTATCAGATATTTCAGACTCTGTGTATATATTGCCGTCTGTCAAAACGCGACAATCCTTTTATCAGAAGATCAAGCCTGGTTAATATATTGCCCTATGTCAAAACGCGACAATCCTATTATCAGATAGTTCTAACTCGGTGTATATATTGCCCTCTGTCAAAACGCGACAATCCTATTATCAGATATTCGAAGCTCCGGTGTATAAATTGCCGTCTGTCAAACGTTAAAAAGAGTGTAATCTTAATTAAAACGTACTTTGTAACAATACAAATTAAGCATTTTATCTGAGTTGTACAACCATAATCATAATATAATATTTATATCAATATGTATTATATAAATGTTCAATAATAAGTAGTATGAGACACATAAAGTTCGTGTGTTTGAGTGTTTGCTTCATTCCAATAAACAACAAGAAACCAACTAATGGATATAAAGGGGCGCCAATTATTTTGCTGCTCAATTTCAACAATATTAAACGTGATTATTGCTTATAATTCTACAGGTGTTACTAAAACAATGACATTTTAAAAAAGTGACAGAAAGGCAAATGTAATTAATTGATTTGAAGTATAAGTGACTGATCGACGGTTTTAAGGGAACATAGTCACTGAGGGCAGAAGGAGTCAACGGAGTCGCAAAAACTTAGTAGAATTCTATGATGAAAAAGGACAGTGAATCGTCGTACACAATTGTTTGCAGTCGGAGGATTATTACCTGTTATAGTCTGGACATGTGATGGCAGCTGGTCTGTGGCTGTTTATGTCTGAACATGTCTAACTGGTTGTCATTTCTTCTAGACTGACTCTGTTCTACTTTGTAAATACGGGCCATGATCTAATCGACGGACTTATCTTTGTGTTAAACTCGAATATTTATAGACTAATGGGGGCTATTGCAGTTTCCAATGTAACCACAATGCAAGCTTAATAAATGCAATTGGATGTGTTCTAACTTAAAGTCATGGGTTTCATAAAAAATAAAACGCTTAAGCTGTTGCTACTGTCTGAACTTCAAAAGCTTGTATCAATATATGATATATATCCTATCAAAGCTTCTGAAACAGAATGCGTGAAAGAATTATAGTCGCAATTGCCACAATCACATTGTTGTTCATAAATATCACAACACAAATACATTGACAGCCATTTCCCAGAATCAGTATTATATGCATTTAATAAAAAAAAATCCAGCGTCAGTCAGGATCAGTTTTCGTAGAATTTATTATGTTAATATCTGTACACTGCCTGCCAAAAACAACAAGTGCGATCGTTTGACTTCCATCTCCACCTTCTGTAACGAATTTCTGTACACAACTCTCTATGCTTTCGGAATGACTGTTCATGAAATTTTAACATCCTTTTACTTCACATCCATGCCAGCAGCACTAGTTGCAATCTCTTAACAAGCCACCATCAATTCCTATATCTTAATGGGTTTCTTTTTGCCGTCTGAGAATGATACATATGTCCATTTTAATATCTTAATCATATTCCATGTTTAACAATATGTACAAGTCGGTACATTTTTACTTTTTTAATTGATTTTAAAACTAAAAGGGATCTTACATATTGCTCTCTTTCGCCTTTGTTACTAAATACTTCAAAACTAAACGTTAGTGGAATGCTTCCGTAAAACTTTCCCGAAATTATTTATCTTTGTTACTACATAATTCAAAACTAAACATAAGTGGACTGTAAACAATTACGAAACACTTTACGATACAAAAAGAGTTGTTTCACTTAAGTTCGAAAAGCTTTAATTGCTGTTCATGTGATAGATGGATTAGGGCACTGGACACTGTAACGAACCTTTCCTACATGCACAGACCACTCACGAAATGACTTATGCTCCTGTTAACTTAAAGACTCTCCCCTATAATAAATGTTACCATGCATAAATGTATCTTTAAATATTACTTAAAACATTAACGACCAGAGTTGTACTTTCACATAACAGTGCAATTTGATTTTTGTTTTGTATTTAAGCTCTTGTTTTGTACACAACGTAGCGCAAACATTTGTACGGTAAATGTCGACCATTTTAGATTTAAAAGAATTCTTCAGATGGCCTCATAATACCGCAGTGTAACATAATGGTCGATGTGTCCGACAATGATGTTATTATTTGTATCATTTACTATGACTAACGATAATTATTGTAAAAAGATTATTTACCAGTGTTGAATTGTATTTGCCTCACAAAATCACTATAAGTTTAATTGAGATGCTTGTCCTCATTATATCAAACCGCCAATTCTGAACACCAAGAAGACTTTCTACCGAAGAAAATTTGAAATCAAGATTCTTGCTAAAAAGGCTGATTCTTCAGCATGATCTTTTCCAATGCACGTAACATTGGACCCCAATAATTTTAAAGTATTCACAACGTTTCTACATTATTTAAAAGAGTGGGGTGATGACAAGATCTTAACAGGCAGTGCATTGATCACGTTTTATAACCTGAAATAATTGAGATAAATCTGGCTTTTCCCTCCGCTTGATCTTGTGCTTACAAAGCAATAACGTTTTTCCAAGAGATAAGTGATTCACTATGTAAATGTAAATGTAAAATCATGCACTTATATTTTCTCATCATAACATGTGTTTTTTTTTTATTTCCCAAAATAATTATTAGTACACATGTCATAATACAAGGTTTTATCATGCATGCTAATTCCAAACTGTTAGATTTATCACATATTTGCGACAAGTGTTCATGTTAACACGGAACTGTCAACCCTGCTATAGGCAGTAAGATCTGTTGAAGCATGTCAACTTGTTCTAGCATGTCAGAGCTGATATTGGATTTCTGATCTGTTGTAGAATGTCAGAACTATTGTTGCATGTGAGACCAGTTGTATTATATCAAAAATATCTGTATTAACGAATAGCATTTGCTTCGAAACTCCATGCCAATTTCTTGCATGTATGCTATCAACACTAAGAAATAACAAAAACATGATAATAAGATTATCATAATCTACATATTAAACTGACTGATCTACACAAGAGTTTTATTTTTACAGAACATATGAAGGGTCCAAATGGTGGTTACGTTAATAAATCCCTATATGTGCAAATTGATACTCCAGTGACATTATCAGGATAGAAAACCGCGTTTACCTCCGGATTTTTTTGTATTTGAAGCAAGTGACCATTTGCCCACCAGATGCTTATACCATATTCCTAAATATTGCTTTGGATAGGTCTTAATCATGTGCCGTTTCACACTAGACTAATCCTAGACCAAAGGTTTAACATATAAATCCTGATTGGTGGACACCGTATCCAATATTCCACAGGGATTTCAGCCGTGTGACAATTATGTGCATTGACTTGACAGCAAAATGTCTCATTATCGCATGTTCGGTATTTGTATTTCAATAATTAAAGACAATAAACAATAAAATGGTGTCACTATTAGGTATGTCCCAAATGCATTTGTATGTTTTACGTCAAATGAAGCACATAACTCTACCAAAAACTTATCTCTATAGACAACATTTGTCAAGCTGTAAGAAACCCCATGCACATATCTCCGAAATTGATATGACATTTTAAACAGTATACTTGTCCACTCTTAAGAATGGAACCTAAATAATACAACTGGGATATTCGAAATAAATAACAATATTTATTGCAAAAATCTTTTCCCAACCAACCACCCAAATAAGTCGAAATATCCAGCGCTGTAAACAGTATTTGGTTTAAGGGTGGCAAGTTGTGTCTATACCGGTCTTATAGAATGGGCCTTCGGGAGCAACAGTTTAAATAAGTTTTGGTTCTTTAAAATATATCTTTTCAAAGAAATAGCATCACAATTAATATGTATCGCTATTTCACACTGATTTAAATAATATGATAAAACGCCTTCAGCGATAATATACAACTCAAGATTACTTTTTTCTTAGGCCCAAAACGGACTTATCCAAAACGCATCGACTGTAAATGATGAATGTAGTAGACGAGACATTCACGTTCACAACAAACACACGAAAAACTGGCGTCACCGCCTTAGAACGGTCAGTGCAAATTATTCATAAAATATTTAGATGTAAAATAAAATTAATTGCATATCATCCCGACTCATATAAAATAGCAATACAACGGAATGCATTTCAATTCAAGTATCATAAAACTTTTCAATTGTTATATACAGACCAGAACCGTATGATTATGATATATCTTGAGATATGTTTGAAGCATTTAGATATCTCAACGCTTTCTGTACATCGGCTTAAGCAATTAAGCATAACATGCAATTCTACACTTGACAAAGTAGTTATTGTAATTCCTTAACTTTTATATACGCTTGTCAGGACAACTTAGAATTTGGTTATTAAGAACATAACTAAAGAAGGCATCTTACTTTCTTTAATACGTTTCTGCAAATGCTATTATTGTTTGTAGTGTTTCTTGTGGTTTTGAATATAACAATGGTAATTGATGCATATGAGTTATGTTTTCAATATAAAACATATATCAAGATAACAACAATACCAAATAGTAAATCCAAACATACATTATAGATAACCCCCATGTCGTAATACGGAACGCAGATCACTAAAGAACATACTACGCAAAGTTAGATGTTGCAACGGTTGTAAACATCACAAGTTCTTCATAACAAAACAAGCAGTGAACAAGGTTCGTTTCCACGTTTACTTCTTACGAATGTCTAACAGAATAAAAAATGTGTGTATTATAGGCGAATGTTTACTTTGAACATAACATGTGCTATATCATCAAAGCTTGATTAATTATGGTGTTTTAATAATGTCTTGGTCCTGCAATCGACAGTTGGTTTATGGAATTATCACATCAAACTGTGTTAAAACATGGTTTAACTTGAATCCAAGACACGAACTTTGAAATACGTTGAATGAACATGTATGGTTAATTATTGACTGAGTAATCGAGACATTCGGTCTGTATATAGTTTGATAAATAGTATGCCACATTTATTACTCAAGACAAAATATCTGTTGTGTGTGGTAATACTATCAGCTTTTGTACCGAATCAATGACACATCGGATGCTATAATGTTACAAATGATGCGGACATGGGTCTTATGGCGTATCGGTCAGCGTAGCTCAAGCCCAGCATGCGCAATTGTGCAGTCTGGTCAAGGGCTACGATGTCCGCTATAAAATCACGCAAGGCTTCATTCTCATTAAGTATCTCCTACCTGACTGCAGGCTGTGCTATATCAAAGCTGGCCGCATATGGTATAAGACCCATTTTCACATGACGCGGGTGTTAAAAAAATGTCATCGCGTATTGTAAATAGATTATCTAAGCATAATATTTTTCGATATAAAATTTAAGTCAAACTGTGGTTCTTATAGAAAACTGGCAAATTTCGACATCCTATTCAAGCTTTCAGGAACGATTTCAAGACGGGCTGACCGAGTACTATACTATTTCGGTACTGTTTGTTTTCTCATCGTGAAAGCAATATTGTATTGTCAACGTGTATCGGTAGTCCATAATGTCTTCCCATGACGATTGAGTGGCCGAGTACTGTCCCACTCTGGTTCATAAAACGAGTTATTGCATAAACCTATCTTGCGGAGGATCCGGAGATTGTCGATGTATCACGATTGAGTACTGACCCTGAAATTTGAATCCATGCGAGATGGATTTTAACGCGTAATTTTAACTGGACAAAACTGTGTGTCTATGTGTCGTATCAACATGCAGAGAGTAGTCCGGAATTCCTTACTCTGAACACTGTTACATCATATACGCTATACGCCGACGCAGTGATATGGCCAAAGTTCTGGGGGATTTCTCTCTCAATGAAATATTCGAATGTATTTATTCGGGTCTACTGGCGTTATGTAAAGGTAATAAAAGGTGATAAAATGTGTTAAACAGCTACGCCGAAAACTTAATGTTTCCATTTATCACTTAATCTCCGTTTTTCATTTCAAATTTAATTTTACACGAGACCGATTAAACATTAAATAATTCTACAGTCATTATTAAATTGCATTTGTCAAAGGGCATTTTATACTTAACATTAAGCATTTAGAAGTTATAATTCGGAACCAGTTCAGCGCAAATTCTTACTCACGATCGATAACTCTGTAGCATAAACACACCATGTATTAAACTCCGAGCTCTAAAGCATTGAAAAGATGTTGACTTAGCATTATTACTTTGATGTTTGATCGGGAAATAGAATTTAGAAGTGGGTGGAAAACTAACCCCGTCCCCCATCACATATGTTTTTCAAAAGTTATATACAATGTGAATAATGTTTATACTAAATACTTTCGAGTTTCAAATATTTTGTTGTCAATGTCCACCAAACAATATTCCAACGAACCATTTCAACATAATCAAATCATTTAAAGGAACTGAGAGTCATTTTAAGGATCGAGGGAATATCAGTAGAATTATTGAATTTATTACGTGCACGTTATAACTCTTGTGAACGCTCGTTATACTATCGCGTGCATGTGAACGTAATACATATCGCGTGCGCACAAAATAGATATTGCTCATTAAAAACATTGCCAATCTTCCATTTATATCACCGTCAAATTAACTGTCAAAAGGTTTCATTTTATGTTTAATTTAAACTTCATTTGTTATACATGTATAGATTTAATTTTGATGAGTGAGTTATAGCCAAACGAAAATTGCAAACAACTTCTATGCATTCATAGAATTGATAAAACAAAATATGTTCGTCGTTAAGCCCATTCCGCTAACAGTCCCTTTAATTACCCGATGTATAAACCCAACTTTCAGTTTACATTCTCCGCTTGAACGAACTTGTATCGGGTATGTATTGATCGCGTTGCGAAGGTACTTTCAGTCGATTTACATGTACGCTATAATGTACACAATTATTTCAGTCAATCGATAATCTATTTGTGAAATACCAAGGGTCAGTGTTTATCGGTAAAGAGTAGAATTTATCTGTTCTGCAATTGTAATGTATGCGTGTAACCGTACGCGTTTTACGATATGGAAAATATTTCAATTTGATATAACGAATTCAGTGATTAAACATTTTCAGTGATTATAATTACGATCTGGATACTGACCTTTCATATACATTAAAGGCGGCTTTTATCAAGCCAGTATGATTTCATTGTATTGTTTGTTACTTGTGATCGTATTGCTAGTGCTCGTGTTCTGTGCAAAGCGATACGTAAGAAGGAAGCAATTGCACCCCGACGGCAAGTCCGTCTTCATCACAGGTGAGTGCTACTTATGAAGAACATGCTATGTATTGAAGAAATGGTTGAACTTATGATGTGTTTTGCTTAATCTTTTACAGGAAGACTGTAAACGTTTTCTATGAATATATAATTTACTATTTGATGGAACGGTGTATATATTATCGAAATGATTAGTTGCTATATTTATAAAGCATACAATAAAAAAATAAAACAGTGTTTTTTTCCACTCGTACTTATAGAAATAGAATGTTTTCTCTCGTAGCTACTTGAACATATTTTGTCTATAACCACTCATGCAATAAAATGCGATTATAAACTGAAATCAATACATATCCTCTACAGAATTTGTTAATGTGTATGACTTAATTTAATACTAACAGACCTTCACAAACACGGGAAAAACACTGTAAACTTTAAACGTTTTCATCTATACAAATAATTAATAATGTTATCTAATAATTTTTAAATTCTGTTTTAACATCCACCACTTATCTTCCATTCTGGAATCGTACAATTTGAGGAAAGCAACAGCATTTCAACAATTTAAAGCTTGGGCGACAAAGAAGATGCAGGTTTCAAGGATTAAAAGGATAATCGTTCAACACCTTCTTATAATTTATTAAACTAAATGTTTGCTTGGCTTTAAACACGTTTTCGTGTTAGGATTTCGGGTAATACTTTTTATTGTTTTATTTCACATAGCTCATACAAGTATATTTAAACTTCACTGCGGTATTTCCCAGGATGTGACAGAGGGTTCGGGGAAACGCTGGCAACAAAGCTCGCCCTTACTGGGTACCGGGTGTTCGCCGGATGTCTGGACGTCACCAGTGATGGGGGCTCGCGTCTGAGGAAGATCTCAAACGTCACCGTTCTCCAGTGTGACGTCACCAATGACGCTTCAGTGAATGTGTCTAAGCGTCTTTTGAATGACCGCCTGCAAGAACAAGGTTTATATATACTTTTCTAAGAAACATCTCTCATTAGACTTACTCCTGAAATCGCTTGCTTGTTGAGAAAACATATAAAAAAAACAACAACACAGAATCTACATACTAATATTGTGTTATAAACCAATTGACAAATTCGAATTCATTTAAAATCACATACCGTTTCAAGAATTTGAAAAAAAATGATATAGATACACGGGGTCGGCGTTGTCTGTAGCTACGGATAAGCATAGTTTGTTTCGAAGTACCTAAGAAAGTAATGGAAATTATATTTGCATAGACGTTTAAAAGATCTGAACTTAAGGGAACATTTGACATAATTGTCTTCTTTGTAGACAAATGCTGATATAACACTCAACAGATGTATAGGACATAGCCTTATTGATTTTAAGCACACCGCCAGATCACCAAAATGTATATAAATGTCCTCATATGCATGACCGGTTGCGTTGTAATTGTCCCTTTTATATCGTGGATTCGGAAATAAAAGTAAAACTCTATCCAAATCACATTCAATCAACATCACTAAATTCGGGCAACAATGTGTAACAAGTCCCTTTAAATAGCCGCTGGTTTGCATATTGGTCTCATGAAGCGGCTCAGGGAAAAAAACGAAGCCTATTTGATTAAACATTCTGGTTAATATGCGATTCCTGTATTAAAATAGAAAGGCTCTTCGTCAGAAAAAAAACAAAGACGGTAGGATTTCAAAAGATTAAATTGTTAAGGAAATATCTGGATTTGGTCAACAGGGCCTTCCTCGGGCCCAATATTGATAGCATAAAGATCACACATGATGAGTAATGAAGACGCTGAATGCGTAAAGACGCTTAGCGCGAAAATTGTACAATTAAAAATTGTACTGAAAATAACTTAATTTAAACATGGACATGAGCTTTAAAAAATAATTGGAACCCCAGTCCAATTTACTTCTGCGTCTTGGGCATTAGAGGACACAACACCTTAGCGCGATCAAAGCGCACTAATACTAAGTATATCGATTAATTGACTCACAGCTAGTACAATCAAGAAGTAGTACCTATAATAGTTGTATCACTACTAAATCAAGTATGATCTTGGCATATCGCAATCTGTGTATGATATCGCATCTCATAGATCTAATTGATCTGTTGTGAAAGTCTTACTTAATGGGTATTTCAATCGATTTTAGCGACATGGTTGTGCATGTGGTCAAATTTGACATTATAATATTAAACGATGTATAAGTGTTAAGAAATGAGTACTTTATCTTCCAGGTTGAGCATTTTTTTCTTGTACAAGTACAGTCAAGTTGTCAAATGTATGTTATGCTTTGGTAAGGGTATTGTTCGGAATATAAATCGCGTGTTGTTAGTTTTCCAAATGCCATTCAAAATACCTAATTGTTGAGTGTGTGTTGTGTACTATGCAGGAATTTGAATTATTAATTGCCGACGTTATCGGTGACGGTAAAACATGTAATCACACCATATACACAAATCGTCTAATTAGTCTTAAGTTCCTTAGTAGTATTTTCATTGAAGAGCTTACACAGTATGTGATTTAAAAGAACCAGGACTAATTCTTTAATATCTGTCATTGTGTCATAACTGAACGAACAATAAAATGGTATCCTTTTTCAATTAGATAAATCTTACAATATTTTGTTTGCTCGTTAAAGGTCTCTGGGCGCTGGTGAATAATGCCGGTGTCGCCGTGTTCGCGGAAACCGAGTGGTGCAGCATGGCCGCCTACGAGAAGGTGCTAGGTGTGAATCTCATGGGAACCATCCGGGTCACAAAGGCGTGCTTGCCACTGGTGCGCAGGGCCAAGGGCCGCGTGGTCAATATCGCGAGTCTTGCCGGTTGGTGAATACATACTATGATTTGATATTGCATATATATATCGGAGAAGACAAACATATTGATATGCTCATTTATTCTCACGCAGACAAATATTCCTGCTTAATTGTTACAGGTCGTTTTGCACTTCCGGGTTTTACGGCCTACTCGGCCTCGAAGTTCGGCTGCATCGGTTTTACTGACTCCCTTCGTCGAGAGATGAAGAAATTTGACGTCAAGGTCATATGTATAGAACCAAAGCTGTACAGGTAAATGTTCACGAGAAAAATAAGTATTTGTTTTCATAAATTATTTATCGGTTTTAATTAAGCATTTATTTTAAATATATTGTGAGTGTTTTGGTTAAGTTTTTTAATATTTTATGTTATGATATATTGGTAAGCATTACTTAAATAACACATGATTTTGTTTTATGATAGCGAGTGTTACGGAAACTAATATCAATCCGCAAAAAGTGATATCAACCGAAGCGTTAGCCTTGCTACCATGTGTTATTAATTTTGTAAGACCGAACACATACAACAACATATTTTGAGGGAAATGTACTGAAAAGCAGTTAACAGTTACCTTATAGTTTAATTACAGTTAAATTAACAACAGAAAATAGTAAAACATTGTTCTCCAAATCATACAATAAAGTTAATGATTAAGTAAAATATAAAATACAGCAACTCGCTTATTAATCGCTAACTGTTTTACTCTCATACATTCTAAGTTGCTACACTCTAACGTCACAACGTGGTTTTGTTATACATTGCAAGGACTGGAGGAATTCAGAGTCTATTTTTAGAATCGTTAAGAGAGTGTTCACGTGAGGTATAATAATATTGAAGTCGACAACGGTGCCTTTTATTTTATTGATAAATGTAAAATTGTTTTCATATTTATATAAGCTTTTACATAATTATATAAACATAACAATAACATTATTTCCACACCATGCATGAAAATCCCTTTGTACAAGGTTCATAAAAATATGGATCACGCCATGTGACATAATTGAATTCATACACACAATGTTAAAGTATGGACAATAGTGTTTAAAATAGTTATCTGGAATGTCTGTCTTCGTAATAATTCGTATCACGAATCTCAAAAACGTGTCACAAAGATGATTGAGCTACAAAAGGTAAACAAGTGGTACTCAATTACTTCAGTTTATCACAAAATCAAATCATATTATCAGGTGTTTACAAATTTAGATTATGCATGACCTGGGCTTCTTACAAATGATATGAAAAGCGTCATGTTTTCTAGGTGCGGCTATATTGGCCTAAAGCTATCATGCCAAATATGGTAAAGCGATAATGCGTTACTGAGACAGGAACTGTGAAAGACAATTAAATCATACAACTGTGTCATTCTGATTCTTTAAACATATTTATTTTACAAACGATCACCTAAATATGTTTATCTTCATTTTCGATTTGTTAAAAAATGTATGGCTTTCAAGATTTATATAACATGTGCGAAACTAAACTTATTTTGTAATTTTATTCTAAAACAATGTGATTCTCAAATGTGAATCTGATTATTCTTTTTAATGACTGACTATATTAAATATAGTTTAATATATTACAAACAAATGCAAAATGTATATTTAGATTGTGATTTATGTATTAATCGCTGATTAATTTCAGAACTGCAATATCCGATAGCGATTTCCACGTAAAAACAAATCATCAGATGTGGGCCGAGGCTGATGACGTCATCAAGGTCGATTATGGCGACACCTACTTCCGGGCTTTCCTTGAGACGATGCTAACGAATTTGCGATACTCCAGCCGTAAGACTTACGAAGTAATAGACGATCTCGTGCACGCGGTGACCTCTGTGTACCCGTACACGCGCTATGTGCCTAGCCTCAAGGTGCAGCTTATGACAGACGCGTTTGTGGGGCATTGTAACTTTATACAGGACCGCGTTATAATGTCTACCACAGGTGTTCGGTGTGTGCCTTTCTCCATGCGGAAAAAGAAGACTGCTTGATTTTACAGGCACTTCTTGTCATTACTATGCAGAATCAGTCTACAAAAGTTTGAAGCCTAGAACAATATGCCGAAGACACACGCTATGATTGAAAACAATAGAAACAATATTGCTCAATAACGTATTTTGTTTCGTTATTTATTTACTATTTTCATAAAGTATTTTTTAAATGAAAACAAAATGTATGATGTGTTCTTGAATATTTTGTACAGTCTGTTTTAATATAAGAAATGTCTGGAAAATACCCATTCACTATCTTAAACAAAATATTTCGAAACCAACTACCTGTTCATTTACACTTCCAATCTGGTAGAAGTCTGATAATATTACAGCTGTTCGTATATTTTTTCACAAAACACGCTTTGTACACAAGTGAACAATAAGACACGAGCTGTATCACACGATTCAGTGTGCTGAATGCAATTATAATAAAGCGGTTTTAACGCTTTTCATCGATATTTTAGCAAAACTGTTGTTCACCGACATAACGTTTAATTACCACTCATACTTAAAAACCTGCGTGGCGTGTTAGCTTTTGCGTCATGACGTTCATGGTTCGAACATCAAGTAAAGGATACTCGTTTTGATTTGATATGTATCATTTTTATTTCAATAATTTAAATTCCTCGTAGTATTTTTTGATAACTAGGACAATCTGTGATCACGAAAACGGGAAATGTGCAAAGAATATTAATTAATTTTCCACAACGCGGGTCGACTTGACATTATGATGGACGACGTCGTTTAAATTTCCTCAAAAAACAACACACACTCGTGCTTTGGGCAACCAGTTCATACATCTAATGCAAGTTCCTTCGTGAGATACGTGAATGGATTAATAGCATGTTACGAACCAGACCTCCAACAAGCAGTTAATGTCGCATCCTCTTGATCCACCGAGAAAGTCTTACTAAGCAGGTATTACTGGCGATGTAAGCGACATGAATGTTATTTTTCTTGACATGGGCGTTGCCTGGAAAATATAAGAGCGTCAGAGAATCTCAAGTTAATAGTTTTGCTGACGTGTCCATTTTTCCTTAAATTGAGAAGTCAATCATTCAACATATGTCATAAGATGTGATCCATTCGTGGATACATTTAAATGTGCAAGTCGGTATTTTTTGCCAAAGCTATTCATACTTTTTTGATTATGTGAACGAATGAGTGATTTTAATCGCTTTTATTTTACAAACAATACCATTAAGAGAACATAATTAGTATGTGTAACGTTTTCGATATTATTTGATCATTAATTGACAACAGTACTGATAAAGAAATTTATCGTTTACATTTTCCGGATATGATGAACGGTTGTTATAGTACCAAACTAGAACATTCCCTATTGACACAGTCGAAGAGAGAGTTGTATGTCGATGGATCGTTTTGATCAACAGGCATTGACCGTGACTTATAGTTATTGTCAACGAAACTCCGTCTTAAATAGGTGAACATAGTATTATAATAATTCGAAGTTAAAAAGTAGGTACAACTTTATCAATAACGCATGATATAAAAGAGATGCGAATGCACAACTTCATATCATAGCAATTATGCCATGCCTGCAAGGTTGAATGTTGAACGTTGAAAATCGTATGAGTATTTCGTCAAACGTTTGTGTCTAGAGATGGACAAACAGCCATGTTTAATTCTAGAGTAGTAGTACTAGTGTAGCCTCTCTCCTTTATTGCAAGATGTATAACAAGTGTTATATAAAGATGACTGTTTGGCTTTTGGAAATTTTGTTCATAATCTATTTCCAGATAATCAAAAATGCATAGTTACAAAGTTTAATTTCGTTTAATATTATCAACATACGATTTTATTGTTCCAATGTATGTCTATGTCAGGAATATTGTTTAGTATTTTCTCTATAATGTAAATCTTAAGATCGTTGACGAAATTAGTTTTTTAATGATTACCGTCGTGTCCTTAAATAATCTGTTTACGTAGCCTGCAGAAACTGATTACAGAAGCGTTTCTTTTCAAGCACGAATCAACATTGCATTGTTTTTAAATAAGGTTGTTTCGTTTGCGGCTATATTAGACGATAGTTCTGAAATATGCCCGTTCTTTTGCAGGAACATTATTCTGGTCCATTTAAGATTCCATTTCGTTTTTGATACATAAATCACCTCATTCGTTGAAGTACAGTTTCCGCTTTGTTGTGGAATCGGTACAAAATCTAACAATATTAACACAATAAAAACACACTTTTTCGTGCGTTATATATGTAGCATACTTTATATTTAACTATATATACGTCAGACGTTTAAATGGAATATAATCACAAGTATGTGTATAAAACAGTTTACAAAAGTACAAAATTTGTTCGTTCATTTTAGCTGAACGTATTCAAACCAATGATTTAAATTTAAACCATGAATTGGGCTGATACATCGAGAGATATAAATATGCTGCTCAAACCTTATAAGTTGGTAAAATTCAAGAAATATTTTAACCGGCATACCCTTTGGTAATCGACTAGTCAGTGTTTTGTAAGTGGGTAATTGAAATCTATTTAGAAAAGGGAAAGTTTGCAAACAAGACAATTTTTTTAATAGAAATTTAGATTGTACTAGTAACTTGTAAAAGATGTACGTGGTAACCTAAGCTCGCCTATTTCTTAAGTTATAGAGAACACGCAATGAGATACAACCCTGGTAATATTAAAATTTTCGCACTGTTTTTTGCAAGGATGTATAAAAGAAAACGCGATAAATTATCATGTTTTATTTTGTTACATGTATTTACACTCAAATGTCTTTTTAATAAATCTGGCCAAAGCGAGGTTTGGGTGCGGGCATATCTGGCCAAAGCGAGGTTTGGGTGCGGGCATATCGAGCTTTGGGTGCGGGCATATCGATTTGAAACTCTAAATGCTCTTTGTATTGACCGTTCCAAGGCGATCAGCGAAGTTTTATAAATTGGTCTTTGTGTTTGGTGACTGTTTTTGTAATGTCCAATTGTATCACATGCATGACATGCTTGTTATATATTTGTCACATTACACTATTACCTCCACAACCAGCATGAAAATCAGGCCCACTAAATTCATCGCTACAACTATAATAAACACATATGTTCAACCGCCACATCAACCAGGCAAACTATATCCACCGTTAAAGCTAAAATACACACCCATTTTCAATATCTTTTTTAACTATTCACTTTACAGTAAAAGCTCGCTATTAAGACCAACTGTGGGACTTTTGAAAAGTGGTCTTAATAGCGAGGTGGTCTAAGTTATGAGTTTTCATGAATTTAACACATATAGCCTGGAATACTGCTATGCTATGCCTACAATAAAATTCAGTAAATTGTAGTGCAGCAGCCGAAGGAGCCATTTTTCATCACTAATGGCTATTTATCATCGTTTAACAACTTTCTCATTACGCCGTTTTTCATCGAATCTTATTGAACAGCGTCTCGATATATACATAATAATTTATTTTATAGGGATTGTTCTGAAGTACTGTATGATTACAGTACATCAGACTCATTTAAAAATAAAGATTATCCATTTTTGACACGATTGTTATATCGTGATTTTAGTTCATCAGTATCATTTCGGAAAAATTATGATAATCTATGTTTGACACGAATGAATATAGTGCTTTCCTCAGGTTGTTAAGGCGGAAATGTTGTATTGTTTTTGATGAATCTCGACACAAGAAGTTAAGATTCATAGATGGGTAGCTTGATTGGAGGGCTGACCATACGTTATGACAAACAAACGGTCAGAGGGCAGTATGTTGTATAGAAACATACTAGTTATTTTCAGAGAAAATATTGTCAGCAATTTGTACGAAGCTAGTTGTTGGAATTTGCAGATTCATTATAAGTATGTTGCGAGATGTGTCTTAACATAGTGTACAGTCATTCAAGAGACGCTTTGCCGCATTGACTGACATACATATAAACTCTGAGACGTTTAAAACAACAACAGCAACAATAAAACACACACTTATCTTGCGTTATAAACAATGACCCATTAGCAATCCTTGCACAATCACATACCGTTTCGACTTAAAGTATTCGACATCGATTACCATTGGTAAATACAATGAGCCAAGGTTGTCTGTTCCTGGATTATATTGGTTGTTTCAAAAGTATATGGGATCGGTGTGCAAATAAAATTATATTTACGGCTATTTAAGAAGTCAAAACATAAATGACAGTAGTAATGTAATGACTTATAAGTAAACCTTAGCTTATAAAGACACTTGACTGAAGTTACCATTACCGTGCATCACATTTTAGAAAAAAATGCACGCAATTTTAATACACATTACTTGTACATAATACGTCTTATAGTTTATCAATATTTTATAAAGTACTTGTTTGCGGTATAATTATGCAAGAGTATTTTAATTGCCAGAAACAGATTTGCACTTATAAGCAATACAATATGTTACGTAACTGTGTTATTATTAAACTACTTTATTTTGACTTGAAATAACTTACCATTTGTGTTATCAATGATGTCGTTGTAAACAAACGCATTTCCATATATGGAAATACCCCATTACAAAATGAAAACCATTTTTTAAGATATACACCTATTGTTCTTGCTTTTATAGCAAATCGCCAGATCCCAAACTGTAGAACATTTCCTTATTTGTATGACCCGCAGCTCAATTGATTTTTCCATTGTTCCAGATACAGTTGTCTTTAAAGGTGCATTTGTTTAAGTTCCCTTAAGACAAAAAATCACAAAATCAATTCGCATGTAAGTGAGACGCATTTCGCGAGTGTCATTGTTCGCATCATATTTGGAAGATGATGTCTGATAAAGTTATCTGAAGTGTCTGATTACATGGTTATTCGGATTTTAAAATTTCCATAAACGGTTTTCGGAACGACAATAAAAAGGTACTATTTTTACTTAACTGTTACCGTTTATGACACATTCAATTATCATAACAAGTGTTGACAACACAGATAAAGCATGCCGGGGGCTTCGTATTAAAGGTGTTTTCTAGATAAGCGGCTATAGTCCAGTTATGGCAATTTTAAATGCTCCATAGTTATGATGCGTAACCAGTCATATACTACGAAGGCAATTCATTCATACATTGGAACATAACGGTGTCATTTTCTAATATTAATTGCATGTATATACGTTCAAAAAGTTATTTCATATTGATTATATAACAACTTTCTTTTCATTTTCTATTCAGTTACATACGAACAACATTATTGTCTTATTTTCAATTGTGTTGTGTTGTAAATTGTCTGGCATTTGTGTTTAATATGCCGCTTATTATATATTTGTTTTTAAATTATTATTTTGATTTACAGGTTTTACTTGTGTCTGTTTAAACATATGAACTAATGCATTATACTAAAGTTATACACAGGCAACTTTGACATTTTATTGTTCATTTCAAATATTTGAAACCGGTAGACGTGATGAACCAACAGTAAACATATGAGGAAAGAAATTTTCAGCTATGTTATTTTAAGGAAGATAAATTACATTTTATCATTGAATGTACATAGATAGTATCATGCTGTATTAGAGAAGTCCATGACATTATATTCGACCAAATACGATTGCGTGTATAGATTTATTCATGTTGTATTAAACATATCATGGTTAATGTTTGTTTGTTTTCTTAATTGACCAACGCTCTCTTATTTTTTTTAGGATCTGTTGAAACATCGCATTCTTTGTTAAATTGGTATGTGCCTGTATGCAATTGAATTGCACTATATTATATGTATTCCTTTGTTATGAGTTAAGCTGGCCTGTAAGACATTTAGACTATTCTAATGAAACGTATTATTAAATATTTTGTTTTATGTATCGTTATAACCTAGTGTGTACTCTTGCGCATATTGTCTACTGTATTATTATTTTTTTATCATTTTTGTCAATTGAGGAAACTCAATATCAGGCTGTGATCTTTACGTGAATCAAATTCACAGATGTGGATCTAGACTGATGACGCCACAATGGTGAATTATTACGATACATACTTATGGGTATTCCTCGACAAGATGCTAACGAATGTGCGATACTTAAGTTAGAATACGTACTAGGTTATGAACAAACTTGTGGACGCGATGAACTGTTTGTTCCCGCAAACACATAACATGCCTAGCCTCAAGATGCAGCAGTTGATCGACGGTACAATGTAACCTTATCCAGGAATCATTTCAAATACAGGTGTTCGCAGACAACTGTCCATTATTATCAACGCATTTATAGCGTCAAGTGTAACAAGTAACAAGTGCCGTTGGTTTGCATTATGGTAAAATGTATCGGCTCACGAACGAAGCCATCTTTGATGTTTTTGTGTGTGATGCTGACATTTAAGTTGAAAGATTCTTCCGCTTGATAGATAATAACTATGTCGTAGTACATCAATGTCAGAAACATGTGAAGACGTTTATATGTAACAGAGTAGTATTGCCAAAACGTATAATTAAGTAGTGTGTAGAGAGAGAGAGAGAGAGAGGGAGGGAGGGAGGGAGGGAGAGAGAGNTTTTTACTTAACTGTTACCGTTTATGACACATTCAATTATCATAAAAAGTGTTGACAACACAGATAACGCATGCCGGGGGCTTCGTATTAAAGGTGTTTTCTAGATAAGCGGCTATAGTCCAGTACTGGCAATTTTAAATGCTCCATAGTTATGATGCGTAACCAGACATATACTACGAAGGCAATTCATTCATACATTGGAACAAAACGGTGTCATTTTCTAATATTAATTGCATGTATATACGTTCAAAAAGTTATGTCATATTGATTATATAACAACTTTTCATTTTCTATTCAGTCACATACGAACAACATAATTATCTTATTTTCAATTGTGTTGTGTTGTAAATTGTCTGGCATTTGTGTATAATATGCCGTTTTTTTTTTAAATTATTATTTTGATTTACAGGTTTTATTTGTGTCTGTTTAAACATATGAACTAATGCATTATACTATAGTTATACACAAGCAACTTTGACATTTTATTGTTCATTTCAAATATTTGAAACCGGCAGATGTGATGAACAGTAAACATATAAGGAAAGAAATTTGCAGCTATGTTATTTTAAGGAAGATAAATAGCATTTTATCATTGAAAGTACATAGTATCATGCTGTATAAGAGAAGGCCATTGTATTATATTCGACCAAATACGATTGCGTGTATAGATTTATTTATTTTGTATTAAACATATCATGGTTAATGTTTGTTTGTTTTCTTAATTGACCAACGCTCTCTTATTTTTTAAGGATATGTTGAAACATCGCAGTCTTTGTTAAATTGGTATGTGTATGTATGAAATTGAATTGCACTATATTATATGTATTCCTTTGATATGAGTTATTATGGCTTGTAAGACATTTATACTATATTAATGAAACGTATAATTAATTATTTTGTTTTATGTATCGTTATAACCTAGTTTGTACTCTTGCGCATATTGTCTACTGTATTATTCATTTTTTTTTATCATTTTTATCAATTGAGGAAACTCAATATCTGGCTGTGATCTTTACGTGAATCAAATTCACAGATGTGGATCTAGACTGATGACGCCACCATGGTGAATTATTACGATACATACTGATGGGTATTCCTCGACAAGATGCTAACGAATGTGCGATACTTAAGTTGGAAGACGTTCTAGGTTATGAAGAAACTTGTGGACACGGTGAACTGTTTGTACCCGCAAACGCATAATAGGCCTAGCCTCAAGATGCAGCAATTGATCGACGGTATAATGTAACCTTATACAGGAATCATTTTGAATACAGGTGTTCGCAGACAACTGTCCATTATCATAAACGCATTTATAGCGTCAAGTGTAACAAGTAACAAGTGCCGTTGGTTTGCATGAGGGTAAAATGTATCGGCTCACGAACGAAGCCATCTTTGATGTGTTTGTGTGTGATGCTGACATTTAAGTTGAAAGATTCTCCCGCTTGATAGATAAAAACTATGTCGTAGAACATCAATGTCAGAAACATGTGAAGACGTTTATATGGAACAGAGTAGTATTGCCAAAACGTATAATTAAGTAGTGTGTAGAGAGAGAGAGGGAGGGAGGGAGGAAGGAAGGGAGGGAGGGAATAGTTATTGTCATTCCAGTCGAATACATCTTTGGAATTTTTAATTAATCTGACACTAATATATTCGACGAAAATATATATGCTCGCTGATTTCAATTTACCGTTTCATTAAAGACTTTTCGACTTGACATCATAAAGGACGACGTTATTACAAATGAGAAAACATTTCCTTTCCTTGCGTATTTTTCAAATTGTATTATATATTATCAATAAAGGATTCTATAGTTCAAATATATGTTTTGCGTTAGGGGTTATGGTAACATGTTAATACATATACAGTTACATTTTATAATGTTAAAAAAAAAATACTATTAGAAATATAAAAATAGAATTAATAAAAAAGCTGCGCCCTCTAAATAATCCCTTTCCATAGCCTAAAGAATCTCATTATGCTATGTCGCTTTTGAAGAAAACAAATTGCACAAGATTGATTTAAAGTGAAGATGGTTCGCCTCCGGGCTATATTAGATGCTATTTGTATGCGCTCGTTAATTTTCTTCAAGTAAATTTTCCGAAACATCATTCCAGTTATTTTACAGTTCCAGTCTGGTGTTGCCTATTTCCAGTGCTTATACAAACTGCTAGGCCATAAATAGTATTCCATAAAACTTTTCAAATAGATAAGGATACGTTCGATGAGACCTGCTCGTTAAAACAATATACATTTTCCAACAAATGTTATACAGCCTACATCAATTGCGACACCGATAACTGATAATTCATAATGAATTAGTTGGTGTTCAATAATCGTATAAGTTAGAAAAATATATATGGCGGCAACAAGCAAATGGTAAAAGAAGGAGCGGTACGGTAATGTTTATGAGTTTGGTGTATGAGTGGCCTTGACATGCGCACACGAACAAATGAAATACATAACAAAAGTTATTTCACTAAGAAATTTATCAATTTGATTGACATCTTTTTTCTGAAATTTAACCACTGATGATTTCTTACGTCGACGTTGAAATATGTAAATACGTGTTTACAGCCAATGGGGAAAGTAATTAAATACAACAAAAAGAGTTGTGGGTTACATTAACAGCAAAATAAATATCCAACGATGATTACATACCATTTGATTAAATATGTGAAAAGGCTAGGTTGTTGATAAATAGTATTATTTATATTTTCACAGATGCAATATCGCATTCAGTGAATCAAACGTTGATGTTCTACACACACAAAATGCACTACTAATTTCATTGCACAATGTTTTTAACTTTGTTTGCTTTACTATTTCATCGACTCCGACTACACGTGATGTATGTGGATATTAAAAATGATATACCAAAGGACGGTTGTATGTATTCATTTTGACCTTGTAGTCAAGGATAACCCATGAAAGTGCAAGCACTTATTTCCAATGGGGTCCTTTGGTTTTGCTGAAGAGACAGCGGGTATAAGAGACAGTTTTTGAGATAAAAGGAATCCGGGTGCGATACCCTAGCTCTTTGCGAATAGATCCCTTGGTTCTTTTACGTGCTCAGTGTATAGCACCGATACACGCGAGAATTACCTGGGTTTCATACCATTTCATCTCTAGTTGGGTGGGAAACACTTGAAGCATTTCTGAAATTTCCAGTGCCCCGGCCAGGCATTGAACCCACGACCGCTGGAATGGTAGACCAGTGTTTTACCACTCGACTACCGACCACCCATGTTGTTGGTTGAAACAAATATGCACAGTACGCGAGCGATGTGGTTTGTTACTTCGTAATTATCAATTTATCCGTTTGTTCAAATGAAAATGATCTCTTAAATAAGAAGCAATAATTAAACAGAATACCAAGTACCATAGGCGATAGATTAAATATACATAGCAAAAGCGAGTAGTCGGTTAAACTCGCATCGACATAAAACACACACACATATAAATAATGTGTATTTTACCAAACACAAACGCCAGTAAGTGATTTAAATTCGCATCGCCATAAAGTCCACATTTAATAGAGGTGAAGAGATGAAGTGCTTGTATTCAGCTTTTACTGGAAGGACCGGCGTGCTTGCAATACACAACACGCCTTGTTTGGGGTCGAGTATATACCTACACGTTAACATATGTCAGGACAGATTGTTGAATCAAATGATTCACTTATTTTGCCAATGTTTGTGTAAAAAGGTTTTCCAAACACCTGACAAAATTACAGCTTTAGGTACAAAAAACCACAAGTATTTGTGAAAGCGCACAACCAAGTGTTCATGTCTACATATGAAGTAGACTCTGTCCATCTTAATATTGAAACCTGATGTTCGCTCAAAGCAAAACCATCAAGAGCTGCTTCAAGCGACAAAACAATCGAATACATGTACATTAATAGTCTAATTTCATGATTGAAGCAAATATAAGAGGTGTTGACAATTCATCTACGACTATATACTTCTTGTTCTACAACTTCAACAAAACTCAGAAGATTTTAAGAGTTCTTGTCATGGGGTACTGTACAGAATGGGTACTAACAAAACATTATGGTGATTGTACTCAACCTTGAGCTTATAACTTCGATCCAAAACGCAATTTACACAATATGTTAATGTGATTCAAATTGATTATTTATATTGATATTACTTGACAAAAAAAAATACGGAAAATTATATTAACGTTTAAATTGTATTCTATTATAATCTGTATTAGAGTTTAGATTTAGATGAATATATACACATACGATTCCCAAAAGTTGGAAAACACATTGAATTTTACACTGTGAAATAAGTTTTTTTTTAATATGATGCATTGAAAACAATTAACGATGTTTTTAAGTAACGATTTAAAAGATCGATATTCAATTGTGTAAACATTATTGATGTTTTTCGATACATATCAGATATGATGTATGCACATGTTGCAAAAAAAAACATATTTATATTTTAAATAATAAAACATATTAAACGATATCGCTTACTTTCTTAAACAAGTACTATAGTTTTCACAAATATATTACATTTTATATTTGAACAATACAAATTATGGATTTGAATAACATATGCATATATCAAAAAAATGCAGCCATACAAACATGGAACTATTGATTGCCGGAGATTTTATCAATGGAAATTTACATAAAACGACATTGCGGAAGCCCTCAAGTGCATATTAGAAATTATTATTTTAAATCGCATCAAGGCTGCTCGGAATAGAAACACCCTTGATGTACTAGAACATACAATTTACATATTTCTAAAATATTTAATCATCAAATAAGTAACAAGTTATTCAAGCAGTGTCATATGCGACGATGTGAGCTAAACGAGACAAAATAAGGTTTTTTTTTTTTTTTTTTAAATAAATATGGTATCCTACTCATCGATAATTAAAAGGCATGATACAATTTAACATGAATGAAAAATCTAATTATAATAAAGATATGCGATCCGTTCTGCCATATGCATTTGCTAGCAGCAAGTTTAGCTGTTTCAATATTATGAAAACGATTTTTACCACAAACATACAAGAGCAAAGAAATTAAATTGAACCCGGTTTCTTCCAATAACGACGATTTATTTTTGCGTTTCATTGGCACATACATTTCGGTAGTTTTTGTATTAAGATTAATGTGTTGATGGCATGAACATTATTGGTTCTCGCATATTTGTCAATCGATTGTGTCTGCGAATCTTTACCTAGGCTAGGGTCTAAGTCTATCTGATTAGCAACAATATCCGACTACCAAAAAGCAACAAAGCATCCAACAAAATTTGGGTCATAGTTCACGATATAAATGATGTATTTGTAATTGAATTTTGGTGCATGATATTTTATTTCTCCGTTAACCTTCTTGTAAAAAGTACTTTCCATAAATCGTTGTTTGTTTTCTTAAACAATAATGCCTTTATGTTTCTGAGAACATTCGTAGAACTTACATTAAGCACTTGTTAAGATGACAAGTGTTTGTTGCTTCAACCGTATTGCGTCTATGTCCAATCACTAAGCAGTAACCCGTATTATAATCAGATCAGGTATACGTAGACAATGTTCTGATAACAAACCGTGCATACGTGATATATGTCAAAGGATTGGTAGACATACACAGTCTAGGCTGGATGTTGTTCAAAAGTAGTTTTTTTTCGACAAACGATTGTACTACCTTTCAAGGTTTTCGGAGCTCAATCTTGCATTATATATCCTTTTTAATCACGCATAGCTATATCACTGAAAAAATGGACTGCTTCCATTTTTTTTCTTTTGGAAATTTATGTTTTACTTTTCGTATTAAATGTTTTGTATTAAAATGAATATTCACATGCAGATTTTTTAGGATGAATCTGTCAGCGAATATGGCCAGTAAAATTATTAAAACTTGATTGTTTTTAAAATTAAATGTCTTCGATCGTCTCAAGAACTTTAAAAATGTGTATTCACGACCATTATAAATCTCGAATAACAAATACAGTATTTTTAAATATCTTTAAACGCCAATATAACATGAACTTGTAATTGACTTTTTACGTTATACATACATACTTCGCACTTATTATACCATTATATATTAAACGTTTACACATAAAAAGCTATACTTATCGATTGAATTATATGCTTATTGCTTTATTATCAAACAATATATGCTTTATTATCAAACATTGATGATCATTGAACGAGTTATCATGAACATGATAATTCCAATGACAAATGAATCTTTGCTGGTTAAAGTACGTTTGTGTAATTTAAAGCACTGTCACATTTTGGCAAATTTACAACCCGCCATAACTCGCCTGTCGAAGTGTAGATCTTGGTCACATGCCGATCTTCGTCGCAGTGATATCTTCTTATGTCGCCAGAACTTGATAAGAAGCAGCGTGGAATTGAAACCGTTCCCATTTCATATTCATCACTCTCACTAAGACGTAATTGATTTCTGAACAGTCATGCCCGGCCGCATTAATATATGTTTTGCCGCTATTCTTATAACAGAAATTAAATTATGTGATCAACTTGCATAAGTCTGTAACACGCTTGATTTGTAGAGAGTCGAATACGTTTATATGATCTGAAATGTGTTCCTTCAAGTCGACAACATTCACAATCGTATGTGGGAAGTAATTAGTATAACATGTAAGACTGTAAATAAAGTCTAAAAAGTATTCAGTTGAATCACTTAGTCCTTAGGTCGGCAGATAAACAGAGATTTTTGTTTGAGAGTAAATTTCCTGTTTCCAAATCATAGAAGTACCCCCGTAACCAACAATCGGATAACCAACTAAATGTAAACAAACATACGTGTTTACGGGTAAGACGAAGTGGCAATAAAACACTCTTAAGGTGTAAGACGACTTCAAATATTTTATAAATAGCACGCATTTATAAAGCAAAACAAGACTATAATTTCAGATTCAGCATCTTTAAGTCATTGCTTTTCGTTCATGATACTTATTACATATTGACCGTGAACATTGACAGCTTTAAAATAAAGTATTGTTACTGTCAAGTTATATTTATTACATACCAAAACACTGTATTTCTGAGAGGCCTATTTCTAAAAATTACTAAATGAAAGCGATATTAGCAAGCATTGTTTGCTAATTATAGCACATAAACCATTATTTTCTTTTTTAGTTTTCTTTTGCCAACATACTAATCTCAGGACGCTCGTCAATAATTTCTGATAAAGAACATACCCTTAATAGACATAAGAAAATAATAATAATGTGCTTGCGTCGCTCGCAATTCTTAGCCCCGAGTGTTTTGCATAATATAGGTTTTAGAATCAGAAGCTTTTTCTTGCGCTGTCCATGCCGGATTTTCCGATAAAATCGTCGTTACAAGCATTTCTAAAACAATGATTTACAAAAACAACCTCATTAAACTTCACAATTCTATCAGGAATTGTAAACACATTTATAAAATGATCATTTCGTATTTCCGTAATTTTTCTACATTTATAGCATGAAGCTTTTTCGCAGATGTTGTTTCATGTTTGATGTAACGGTAAATCGCATATCTTTCAGCCCACACTTTATGTTTTGGAATATTGATCCTTGCGATTTATGTTGACCATTCGTATGTGTGTATGTTTAGAAATCATGGATTTTGTTCACACATGTATATATGAAAAATGATCGTATATTTTGTATATAACATCATTAATTGGAACAAAGTACTTACATGTGTACACTACACGAAAATCATTGTGTTTTTGTACAACTATGAATGTACTGTCTTGAACCAAAGAGACACACATTTATAAAAATAAATACAACTAAGACATACCATTATATTGCATTTAGCTGGTCATGTTTGTGGTGGTCATTTAACACGCATCTGATATAATAATAATAATAATAGAAATCATTCTCATATTCGTGAACCTTCGTCCTAATAATAAAACACCGTCCTGGGAAATTAGAGTATTATGGTATTTGTATACATGTTATATGATTCTCCGCAAACAGAAGCCTTTTTAGGAAACTTTAGCAAATGTTAATGAAATAAATTCAAATTATATCAGGATTCCTTTCTTGTTATTCCACATTAGCCTAGATTTGTTGGCCTCGGTCATTGAACGAACTACTACATTGTGCTCTGAACAAATTACAAAAGGCCATTTAGAATGACAACATGAGGCTCTAAATCACAAGAAATCTATTGATAGCAAATACGTACCAAACAAAATTACGACCAAAAACGTTCTGACACCAAACGTGCAGTCAATTAGTAAATGGAAATTCATTTTAGTCAAGTTATGTCTTCAAAAAAAGATTATCGATGATCTAAAATAAAAAATACTTTTGTTTGTATTACATTACTTAAGGGAGATCCTAAAATCAAAAAAATAACATCAATTACAACACATTTTGTTATACAAAGTTTTATTAAATTAAGATAAATTTCAATCGATGACCGAAATTGTCTTTAAAAAAAGCATCATTGTAATAAAATTGGAATCGGTATGAACATTAAATTGGCATTGTAAAAACCAAACCTGAACATATAATTGTACGCTAACCTTATTTACACCTGGAAAAGGAAGCAAACAATCTGTAGGCAACTTAAGCTCATGAAGCCTTCTTGAAAAGCGTTTGAACGCTGCATGACATGTTTTAGCGTATTCTACCAAGAACTGCTCTTCTGAGATATTGATGTTTCTGGAGAATCTTTATTGCCAAAACGTGAATGTTAATAGAGGTAAATTGACAACTTGAAAACAGAAATGAAAATAATTAAACCTAATTGAGTTTGCATTATTTTGACACATTAATTAAATTTTATGAACGACACATAATTGTCTCTTGCCGGACGTGTTAAATATTTATTAAATGTTTAGAATGAGAAATGCATTTGTGAAGAATCATTCAAATGGATTTTCCCACACGAAAACAAAATGCGAGTTTTATTTATTCGTACAAGTTCTCATCGTTATGATTTTTTGTCTTTAATCTGTTGTCTTAGCAACGTTATATCTTAACGATTTAGTATATACCATTTATGTGACACGTTATCGCAGGCTGAGTTGTTAGAATAGGGGATGAAAACATGTTAAGCCTCTTTCATTTTTAAGCACAACGTAACACAATTGTCAAGTTCAATCTTGTGATAACGTTAATATAATTACAATTTATAAGTCCATGTTCCATTGCGAATCTTTCATATGTTAGACAACGAAGAATTATTTTTATGGAAAAAAAAAATTAAATTTTTGAATAACATAATCTGTTTCAATCTAATGATCACTGATCTCAACCTTGGCACTTAGTTACTCTTTCATACATCTTGTTCTACGAAATATAAAACCTATATTTTCTTAATATGTTGTCGCATGACTAATTCAGTTTCTTTAGCAGTGAGGTTGCGCTATCAAAGAACAATCATCTGAATTTCGTTTTCTTTGTGGTCTATCATTGTTCAAAGATAATGAAATACTAGATAACAGCCAGTTGGCCTTTAGGCCTTTATTTTCTCATTTGTTTCCACCAGGAAAATGCAGATCAAATCTGGGACATCTTGAGGCAAATGCTAACTCATAACAATTGCATAACGAAGGCTTTGGAATCTTTGACGTTGTTATAACTGTATACGACTAAGGAAATTGAATCACCGAGTCTCTCTGCAGATACTTGTTAAAAACAGCGACGATTGGACGGCATTCTTCTGGGACCGTGATACAATATCGGTAATTGAAGACTGCACTCTGAATCGGGGAACTTTCGTCTATCTGCACTCTCTTCCTACACTGTCCACTATCTCATATATTTAACGGACATAAGCTCGTAATAAATAGCGAATATTATGAAGCTTTTTCAAAAAAGACAAATCAACTGTACTTAAGTAGACACTTCAATATTAATTTAAGGAACTATTGCTAAGGACTATGACACCGTCGCGAAATAAAGACCAGATTGTGAGCCACATATATGTTTTTTTTAAACAATACAGTCTGGTGAACACACCCATGTTTATTACAAACGCAAATTTAAACAATTCGAGTATATGTACACCTATATGTTTTATTTATCTTTATGTTTTAAGACATCATTTCCTTAATATATTGTTAATAATAAAACTCATATATTGTTAATAGTGACAAATTGAATAAACATTACAAGACTTTATATAAAATAAGACATAAAACAGAACAGAAACATTAAAGCTGTGGTCATCGTCTTGAAGCGGTAAATGCAGCGCAGTAGGGGTTTAAACCGGTTAAAAGGCATGTCAAACCTCGCATTAAGCTTAGATATAATCACGAAACACACACGTACACATTAACATCATCGCATCGCAATAAAGTTAAAAATCAACAAAGGAGAATATACATTCGATTTAATTGCAAACAAAAAAACAGTAGGTGAAATAGTCAACAGTCTTTAAACGAACATTTCACTTCACTGATAAACTGTAGGTGTTTCTTTTTGTTTTGTCAATAGCGACGTTTTAAGGTAATTTGGTATAATACATTTATTCCGGAAATTTGCAATCAAACTCGTGAAATTCAATTATATTAATCTGCAGTCGTTGACTAGCTCGCCGACAAAAGACATTAGTTCGTAGATAAGCGTTCCTCTAGGGGCACTTTCAATAGATTTTTAAATATTTCTTACGTAATCTTTTTAAATGATTACGGACATCTACTTCAAAAAGACATCAGATTGTGAGAAGAAAACCAGTGTTTTTACAACAATACCATTCGAGGCACCATTCTTTTCGTTAAGGAATGGGAGTTAAATCATGTAGAGTGCATATTTCATCCGGAAGCCTACACAATCCCCTGGGTATTTTATAAAGTGAGTATTATCAAGTACAGACAAACCATTAAAACGTTGACTGCCTAGCGTCGCTCTGTGTGAACGTCAGGTTTAGCCCTTATTGTATACAATAAAATATTCGATAATCACTGTGCGTATTGTGTGTAGCATTAAAATATACAACAGTGCAATATTATGTTTAGGATTTTATCCATCATCAAAATGTATATTCCTTCCCTCATTCATTTAATCATTCATGTTTACCGTTGTGTATCCTAACGTGAAATTGCTTATAGTCTCCAAATAGAAGATAGATATAAGAGTTGCGTCTATTATTACATAGACCGCAATGTAACTTTTTATAAATACACGCCACATTTGTGATTAATATTTACCCCAATGTACCTTGTGCGAATCACAAATATATTGGAAATCAATTATATATTATATATTTGTAGTTTACGGCAAGCGTAAATATAATATGGTTTACCTACATTTGTAGAAATGGTACTTGCACCGGGCTTTATCATTAATTTGTTCAAGTTCAAGTTCAACTCAGTTAATTGTGTATATAAAGGCCTGTGGCCCAAAATACACAGTATATTACACAAAACATAACACATGTTTGTAGTTGCGAACACATCATTTTACATATAAAATATATCAACGTGTTAAATTGTATTCATAACATGATATATATACTTACATAATTTCAATAGTGTATCATAATCTGTTGTGCTCCTCAGATTATAAAAGTCATGTACAGTATTTCCATCCGTGTGTTCCATATTGTAAGATACAAGTTGCTCGAAACATTACCAACTTCTTTCATTAACCGCGTTGTTAAATATTATGGCATTGTTAAAATATTCAAGATTTATTTAGTTGTTTATTGTATTTTTTAAGAAAATCGTCATGAACTGTTCACCATTAATTAAATTTATAACACTTATTAGGTATTTCGCAATCAAAATTTCATGATATGTCACTACATTGTGTGTTGTATTTATTATCGAGACATAACTATGCGTATAAACGAATAAAATATAAATACATCAATAATGCCTAAGCACATTTTCACACAAGTATGTCGATGATCGTTTTTACTTCCCTTTCTTAGCTGTATCGTGCATATAGTATCGTCTCACTAATATTCAAAAGCATTCACTATCTAACTGATTTGATCTGTTTATTGGTAATATATGTTTAACTTGAGGCTTTTCTAATTAAATATCATTGACTATTCAGTCGCAGATGATAGGTTTTATGAACAATCTGTCAGTGATTATAGAATTATAATTCGATTGCACTTAAAATACAATGCATTTAGTTTTTACCAACTTAACATGCACATACCACATTTCACAGTTGAAACTTTCTTTTGCATACGCGTGTTCACGCAAATATTAATCTCAAATGCCAAATAAAAAAGTAGTTGAACGTGTTTTCCGTATTCTTAAAATAAGAATTGTAACATGAAATTGGTAATTCACGATGAACAGTATACACATGATGAACTTAATTTAACGGTTTAGTATTTTAAAATTTAAGATGTATCGCTAATCTATTCAACATAAATGTATCTCTTCAACACTTCGTATTGTATGTTACAGGATATTATTGATCATTGAAACCATCAAACTGTTATTTCAATGGTTAACATTAATGTTAGCCTGGTTATTGTTATGGTACGGTTAAATAATTCACTTGTCAATTAAGACATCGGATGTCATATATTTTCTTAAAGTGCAGATTAAGCAAACATTTGCTCCCAAATGCTGTTAAAGTACAAACATCTTTCAGAATGACCTGTTGGAAACGCCATGATTGATATAGAGAATAATAGGTTAGTGTTGATTATAGATCAGGTTTATCATGCGATGCTTAGAAAACAAAAAGCACGATCCTTGGCGAGTGCTTTTTCGTTTTCGTGCCGAGCATGATAAACCTGATATATAATCAACACTCATCTATTATTTTATTTATCCCACTTTTTATTCAGTAAACCTTTTTATTTAAACAAAATTAGTTTAACTGGATAATTTCGCTGGATTTATGACGTCATTTTGTCGAAAAAATGACGTCATTTCGTGCCGTGTATTATAGCAGAAATTTAATCAACGGGGCTTTAATCAACCGAATTCGCTGTAAAAGTGAAATAAATAGAGAATAATAGGTTATTGTTGATTATAGATCAGGTTTATCATGCGAGGCTTAGAAGACAAAAGCTAGAGCCTTAGCGAGTGCTTTTCCGTGTTCGTGCCGAGCATGATAAACCTGATATATAATCAACACTAACCTATTATTCTATTTATTCCACTTTTTATTCAGTAAACCTTTTTATTTAAACAACATAAGTTTAACTGGAACATTTCGCTGGATTTATGACGTCATTTTTCGAAAACATGACGTCATTTCGTTCCGTTGATTAAAGCAGAAATTTAATCAACAACCGAATTCGCTGTAAAAGTGGGATAAATTATCAGATGACATATCGTGGATAAAAAAACAGTTTAATCTTAAGATTGTATTGTATAATGCGCGTGCGATCAAAAGTTCTAATCATTAAAGCTCTTGTTTTACTACAAGACGGATGCTTTCCGAACGATTTAAATAAATGTGGTATGCCAAACCCAAATAATATATGGCAAATACACTTGAACGTCGTATTTGGTAAATAGGAAAATAACGCCTATCAACTGAACCTTCTAAAAACAAAAGATAAAGGACATATACTCTTGTGTAAAGTGTTTAATTTAAACTGTGTATTCACTTGCACTCTATTGCATGTGACACTAAGGTTAGTGACCTTGTCATTCCCTTAAATAAAACACAAGGATTTCCCCTTGATAATTATACCTGAGTTGCATTTCTCATATTTATTTGACAACAACGGTACTGTCTGTTGTTATTGTAAAGCATACAACACCGAATAAGAATATCTCCTTTTTTTTAAAGTAACTTTCGAAACACAAACACAACAACAACAACAAATGAACGTACATGGCTTTTGGTTTTTATGTCTAACAACTATATGCAAATAATTAGGTATGAAATATGTTTACTTTTTCAATTCCTTGATTTTGAATCGTTTACTGTTTTGGAGCTTGTTTAATTGCTTTCTTTTAAAAAACACATCTGATATTTATTTTTCCCAATTGAAAAGAACAACAGCATGTTTCTGAAGATTTTAAATATTCGCTCAAAATCACTATTAAGAAAACTGAGCGCATTTATACAAGTCTGCTGTCGCATTATTGCTTTCTTGATTTTAGCATTTAAAATTCTTTAAACATTTTATTCACCTTACGTCTTGTATCCAAAATAGCAAACAGTTCTTTTTAGTCCGTGATAAATTGTAAATATCAATGTTCACCTCTTAAGCAGACAATTTACTGATGTGCTTAACTAAGATATTTCCCGTTACCAAATCCCAAAATGATGTGTCTTTGGACAAAGCTGATATTACATTATCATTTCAATCAATGTATTCTCACGATTGTATTTGATACAATGTAAATTTTAAAAGTCCAATACAAACAAATCATGTTTAATGCTTTTTTTTAGACTTGATAAATCTCAAATAAAATTTGAACTGGATACATTAAATATGTGCTCGGACGGAGTTGGCAGCCAACAACTTACTTCATATAGTACATACAAACCGTGAAAACATGCCCCGTATGAACCGTGGCAAACTTACCCACTCTTATGCCACCCACCAGTTTAATGAAATCATAGGTGTGTGTCATTCATCTGATTCTTGGCATTCGTTTCTCTAATAATTTATTTATTAAAGATTTACTAAAATCGTCATGTGTTTAAAGACTAGAAGCGGACTTTAAAATAATTAATTTGTTCCATCTGAAAGATATTCCTGGAAATGATTCGCAAAACTCTTCCCAGTTACAATATGATTCTGTATATTTAGAGACTGACGTCTATAGGTCGAACCAACTATCAGATAATTGAGCGCATTCATTGTAAATTTAATATTCAAGATACGCCGATAATGACAGAACATATCAATAAACCGTATTTTCCGAAACAGAAATGAGGAATTACCAGCGTTCAAAAATAATTATTTATATTATATATGCATTACCTACGAATGTATTAAATAATGAGTGAAGAACATATTTTTTGTTTAAAAAATTGTAAATACACAAAATAAGGCTGAATTATTACTAAAACGTAGGTCTTTATAAGAAATGATTTGAGTTAAAGTTTAACAAAATACCATTTACCAACTTCAAAACATATTATATGCTATTTAACATAAAAAGTGGCTAACCATGAAATTGAACGGTATATATAGAGAATAGTATGTGAGTTTTGGATAAAGATCAAGTTTATCATTCGAGGCTTAGAACCATGTTAGCGCGAGGCTTATTTATCCTATTATTTCCTCCCTTTTTCCGTTAATAATTATCAAATACGCATTTTTTTACGATTTTGTTCTTTCGTAAATTAAATTAAATATAAAAATAGCGATAGTATAAAGTTCCAGTTTATACGATCGTTGTTATCCTATCAATTTTCATCTGGTAATAGGATAAATGACTTGTTTAGCCTGTGAAAATATCTTCGGAAATCGCACTATGTGACATTATAGGGATTCGTTAGTGGTCTAGAACAGAGTACAGTTTTAAAATGTTACTTTTTTAAATATTCATCTACATGTATTCATAACACAGTTTCTCAAGCAATAAGCGTGTTCGGTAACAAATGTATTTATTTCTGTGCTTCGAATATTGTCCAAAATAGTGCGCTTCCCTTTACTACGGAAATTGAATTACCGAGTCTCTCTGCAGGCAGATGCTTGTATACAACAGCGACGATTGGACGACATTCTTCTGAGACCGTGATACAATATCGGTAATTCAAAACTGCAAGCTGAACCGCGATACGGTCGCCAATCTGCAACCTCTGCTTACAGTGTTGACCTATTCGCCTATGTTTTCGATTTAACTTCTTAATACATATCAAGTTCTTGCAATAAACTGTCCGTATGTACACACTTATGTCATGGAATGTGTCATCGGCCTGAGATAGATACCAGATTGTCAGACGCATCTTTGAACATTCATCATGTGGTCATTTAAATAATAAAACGTTTTTATTAAAATGTCAAATACTTGTAATTTATTAATGTTGGTTGTTTGGTTTGTTGTATTATTTGAATACCAGAATTGGTCTGATTTCCATTTGCAACTTCATGTTTTGTTTTTATTTTTGTGGGAGAATTGACTACATAAATTACTGTGACAAGAATTTCTAAAATTATTCCGCTACATGTTTAAAAGACAATACAGCTGATATAAAATAAAATTATTTTATAATAACACCAGTTAATTTGACATGTAAGTATTAACGTCTTTTTATTTCCCTTAGACAAAAATGTTATAAAATTGAGATATTGAAACTCAATGAGTCGTGTATTGTTATGCCTTTCAACCGTTTTAAACTCCAACTGCTTTGCATTGACCGTTCCAAGGCGGTAATCCCAGCTTTCATCATTTGCCGTGTTTATTGTCGTAGTATATTTGTTTATGTTCTTTATAGACAATTGGGCCTTTTGTCTTAAATAAAAGACAACGGGATGTTCACGAATTATTTCGGGGTTTTATTATTCCTATATATTTTCATTACTGCACACCGTAAACATTTTGCATTTCATTGCACTCCAAATGCGTGTCATATTCTAGTTAGTTCTTTTACGAAATATAGAAACGCATGACTCCAATACATGAACAAATTCAAGTCGGTCTCTGAGAAAACCTGGCTTAATTCATTAAGTATCTCCCAGATTAGCCTGTGCAGTCCGCACATGGTAATAAGGGACAACACTTTCCGCAAAAATTGTGTTTTCCTTTATAAGATACTTCATTAGAACCAATAATTCCATGAGCGGAAAATGTCGTCCCTGATAAGCCTTTGCGGACTATACAGGCGAATCTTGGACGACACTTTACGCACATGCATAAAGTTATGTTTTCGAAGAGCACGTTTCATTTGTGCGCCGTTGTATTCATGTACTAGTATATCGTGCAAGTAAACACTTAAGGTTTGGATGCTTAGGCTAACGGAAACACATCTTTGGTGCAATAATGTCTTTTATGCTGTTGCTACATCATTACATGTCAAAATCACAATATTCTTCCGTAAAGCAATAAATAAATGTCTGGTTCTCAGGCGCATTAAGCCCATAACTGTTTCGAAAATGAATCAATCCTTCACGATTCCGCCTTTAATGTAAAGATGCACGAAACATGTGTTTGGAAAAGGTGATGTTGTAAAATACAAGACGATAAAGTTATTGTTTATTATCTATCCGTACTGAACTTTGGGTTTTATTTGCAGGCCGAAATCTTATTAATGGTTCCGAACATAGTTTTAGAATTGAATTGTATGTATAATTAATAGATATAAACAGATGATATAGAATAAGTAGTTTAATTGAGTTGAAGATCAAACAAGGATGCAATGTGCTAGATAGCAAAACGTAGAAGGAAATAGTTCTAAATTGTAATATTAATCAATCCAGTAAGCTCAATGTATTTGTGTATATACATAAAATCACCTGCGTCATAACTTAGTTAACAAGTGTTCAGATTATTGACCGAAACTTCAAAAAAAAAAAAAAAAAAANAAATAAAAAGGCATTTTTATTTGATTGATCATATACTTGTCGCTTAAATCTGTTTATTATTTACATCGGACTATTGAAACATTTTAATCGAACATATTATTTCAATGGTAAAATTAACTGTTTGGCCGGGAATGGTTAAAAGGACGTTAGACTAATTAACTTTTCATAAAAGTAGAGGAAATTGTTAAGTGACATAGTGCATCGAATTGCGCTTAAAGTAAAATCGTACTTTCGAATTACCTGCATTGTGCAACGACCTTTCGTTTATCAAGAGACTGTTTAAGCTTTTGGTTTTATTCTAGAATGCATCTTCAAAAAATGTTCCGAAAGATCTTGAATGAATTTCTGACGCTGAGCTGTTTGTAATGTGTCGAGCCATAATCACGTGGATACACAAACAGATTAACAGAGGCGTATACTGTAAATTTCAAAATAAGTCATATTCACTGATTTCTGTTCATATATAATCATAAAATAAAGGTATATATACTCATATGTTACTCGCTTATTGTAATTATGAGTGTTTTAGTCGCTCGCATGCCTTAGGTAAACGTGACACTCACTACACTTATTTCAAATCAAAATTCAATTTATAAGCGAAAATTTGTTTTTTAGTTTACTTTTGAAACGCAAATGAGTTTGCACCAACAAGAAAGAAACTTTATTATAGCACGTGGTCCTTTATTCATTTGAAAATGCAAATTTTCAAACAGCATGACGCACATTTAAATGACTGAAATATTCCTAGGTTAGTAACATGTATGTATGTGTCAACATCGGCCCACCGTCACTTTAATACGGCTTTCTTTACGAGAGACCCACCAATATCCATATCACCATGAACGACAATAGAACAGCTTCGTCCATATTTTCGAAAGTCCAATTTTTCATAATATTAACTGAGTAAATTCTCAGAGTATTTATTTAAACATTTGAGACTTGGCAAACGACAAATATTGATTTACATGTTTAATTATAAATAATAAGATACTATGTAATCCACCTTAAAACGTTCAAAGAATCATTTCGGATGTACTTTGTGGATAAGAATAGATTTTTTAGATGTTTTAATGTGCTTTGTTTCTTGTGGATGGGTTTACGGACATATGGCATTGTCGGGAATAACTCGAATACATGTGAATACCAGTTACCACGCCTATTATTTTTTTTTTGCCAAATGGTGGCCATTTGAAAGAAAGTTTTACGGCAATTCTCATAAAGTCGTCGACAAACTGTAAATGGAGATCTATCGGTAAAACAACTAAGGTTTTATATGTTTTTCTATACCCAAGGTAAATATAAATAATGTAGTTCTGGAAATATTGTACAAACGAAACGGAGTAACAAATGAATTGTGTAGACATTTGGATATACGTTTTCAGTAATATCTGCCAGCAGTCGCCATTATGATGAAACCATGTTTAGACATTAAGGCAGCGATACGTTTACACGTAAACCGAAACTATCTACGAAGGCATCATATGTTGTGTTGAATGCCATCATAAGATTTATACATTTCACATGTTTTAACACACGAGTATATTGGGATCTTGATGTTCACTTTGATTATTTATAATGATGATTTTTGCTTCTGTAAGGAGGAATTTTTAACACATTATAAAATTTATCACCTATTTCGTCAACGTGTGTCTTATAGAATAAAACTTTAAAATCTGTAAGTATAATTTGAATGTTGCATCAAAGCGTCTGAAATGGGCAAGACTGATCTGCCCTTATAATGGAATCTTTTTACTAAATAATCACATACGACGGTTTTAAAGACATGTATAGGATTTCACGATCCCACGTTTTATGTGACCGAGAGTTATAATTAGTGCATCAAGATCATAATGCGAGCTTGAAAGAAAATTATTCAGCCAGCTTTTAGTGTGTTGTCGACAGGAATATTATCTGTCCAGCAAATGAAATTCGAACAAATACGTCTTTAATAATGTCTTGTCTATCCATACTCATGTGGATGTTCTATTTATGATTCTATTTCATGGAAAGGATCTTTTCAGGTCGGCTTGATTTAACAGAAAATATTTAAATAGATTTTGAAATGTGACAAGTGACGAACGTTAGCTATCATAAGTTAGTTTTGAGTTGTATTATCGAAACAGCAATTTACTTTTTAATACCTCGATGAATTATCAATATATATATATTTTTAATCGGAATTATTTTAATTAAAAAAGCACTTTCCGATTATCTAATTATATCAGTAGATATATAATTATGTACTAGGGCAAACTTAAAAGATGAATAATGTAACCTTTGCTTGAATAACACTGTTGATACCTTGACATAATACAAGGTTAATTTACTGAACAAGATCAGTTTCTGAGAATGTTAATATCTCTAGTTTCCAAAGTATTCATTTAAACAGTCGCGACGTAATTATCATAGAACGTCAAATCAGTCGGTTTGCTCAGTTTGAACAAATACGTTAGGAAAAACAGTGTACGATCGTTAAGTCGTTTTGAAATATTGCATATATGTGATAATAAATAGATATAGACCGACATTATTGGTCTGTTACTCCTTAACTCAATGAGCAGAAATATCACGACCTGAAGTGTATCCATTGGTCTTACTCATGCGCGTCTTTCATTACTGTAATGACGCTATACTCGTAATTGAGTGGGTTTTATTAATGCATCAACTGTTTTTTTTTCCGATTTCTGTCCGGAAACGAATAAATTCATCATAACAGAAGAAAATATTTAGAAAAACGTAATACTATAAACAAAAAGGCATATATTCGGTCTGCAACGAGAACTTTCGAAGCACATATTAACAATGCAATCACACATTCTAAGACAGATCTCAGCTATTGCCATAATTATCATGGGTATCCGCCTCGGCAAAGCAAAAAAACGTTAATCTCGTTGTAATGATTCTTTGGCAGATGATAAATATTTGTTAGACCAAATCCTAATAGAAAATGTTTGAAGTAATTGTCATTAAAATATTATCATGATAAGTATCTGTATATATGGATCGGTTGAAAGTGCAAACCATCTTTGAAACAGATATAATGGGTGAAAGCGAGTTCTACTTGATCAATAACGTATGAAGCACGAAACATATACGCCATAAATAGTGTATGTGTTGTCTGATTTAATGCGATATTTCGCGATATTGTGTTGTCTTCGTTAATAAGAAATAACGATCGTTTATGACAGAAGTAATCGTATTTTGTCACAATTTATGAACACTGTCACGAATAAGCAAGCGGTTGTTTATATTAATAAGTCTCAATTCCAAGAAATAACAACCTAAACAGCATCAATACAGAGAATTATGAGTCATCAATAATATAATTAGTGCGAACTGTATCAGGTTTTTTTTTAGGTCAATCATATCGAGCACACTGGCTTCGCATTTCCATCTTTAAATAGTGTGTATTACATGATGCCAATATGAATCAAGGCCAATTTGGTGTACACGCACTATCGTGAACCCTACAATTTGTGAAATGAAGCACTTTGTTTGAGTAGGTATACTTTGGTAATTGTATTTTATTATATTATGATTAAACACTCACTGTCCAATTTATTTAATATATAGTTTCCGTTGTTTAGCACAATTTGCAAATTGTCAGGTTTATTTTGGAGTAAATGAGATTGATTATATGTTATATGAAACTGATGTTTCGAATACGTCATGCAATAAACCAATTAAGTTCATCAACGATTTCTAACGAATATCGTTTACTCGCTTAAGTATGTCCTAGCATCGCCATAAATGTATTAACAGTAAAACAAACTCTCTTTCAAATATGCTTGGTTTAACTTTTCGAAAACATTAATATGGAATTTTATTTCCTAAATAACCTGTGTAATGTTCTACTCATGAATCATACTAAGAGAGACATTATGCAATTCCTTCAATTACGAATTATTCACTTTTTTGCAATCAATTATTGGCTTATGACTTCGAACACCTAACGACAGCCACTTCATATTGGGAATTAATTGTTTTCATTTCGTTCTTCCAAGTCGAGTGCAAATAATGATCGAGTTTGAAAACGATTTCAAGATGAAACGTTCCAGTGAAAACAATCCCATACACATTAGAATGCTAGTAAGACCGGAGTGTGGCACACAGAGAAATAAAGCGTATATTACTGGGATTACAATAATCAGACTTGATATCAACATATGCCTACGTTGTGTCCACTTCTTAAGATAAAAAAATAGAACAAAAGTGAAACGAATAAAACATAATCGTGTATTAACGGCAAGAAATATCATCACATTTCTCTTACAAACCACTACTTTTCGATTTCATTGTTAGCCTATGCTCACAACAGAAAATGTTGGATCGCCTATACCAATGGTGCATTAATGTCTTGTTTACCGTTGCTTCATGCCAAGAAATGACAGAATTACGATATTCAATTGTAAAGAAATAAGAAATTTATTCCCGTTTAATCATTTAAATGCAAGAAATACTGTTGTCATATAGAAGGAAATGTGTGATAGTGACTGCAATATCACTTTACAAGACCTTTTCACTTTTTGACAAAATGACGATTTTCCAATCGCTTGCCAAAGATTAAAAAAAAAGTATATATATGATAAATGGATGACCGAAATAACATTCCTTCTTAAGATATATGTATATAAATTATCCACGACAGGATTGATAATTCACCACCGCCGTGTTCCTAAGCGCGCACCGGGGTGCCGTCCATGTAGAGCGTATCGTAGGCTAGGTAAGCCTGTTTACCAAGCCGCCCTGCCTTCTTCATTTTCTCCACCAATTGACGCCTTTTCAGCATAACATCCTTTGGAAATTGTTAAAAAACGNTGTATTATTTGAATACCAGATTTGGTCTGATTTCCATTTGCAACTTCATGTTTGTTTTTATTTTTGTGGAAGAATTGACAACAGAAATTACTGCGACATGAATTTCTAAAATTATTCCGCTACATGTTTAAAAGGCAATACAACTGATATAAAATAAAATTATTTTATAATAACACCAGTTAATTTAACATGTAATTATTAACGTCTTTTTATTTCCCTTAGACAAAAATGTTATAAAATTGAGATATTGAAACTCAATGAGTCGTTTATTGTTATGCCTTTCAACCGTTGTAAACTCCAACTGCTTTGCATTGACCGTTCCAAGGCGGTAATCCCAGTTTTGATCTTGTTTCGTGTTTATTGTCGTAGTATATTTGTTCATGTACTTTATAGACAGTTGGGCCTTTTGCCTTAAATAAAAGACAACCGGATGTTCACGAATTATTTCGGGGTTTTATTATTCCTAAATTTTTTCATTACTGCACAACGTTAACATTTTGCATTTAATTGCACTCCAAATGCGTGTCATATTCTAGTTAGTTCTTTACGAAATGTAGAAACGCATGACTCCAATACATGAACAAATTCAAGCCGGTCTCTGAGAAAACATGGCTTAATTCATTGAGTATCTCCCAGATTAGCCTGTGCAGTCCGCACATGGTAATAAGGGACAACACTTTCCGCAAAAATTGTATTTTCCTTTATAAAATACTGCCTTAGAACGAATAGTTCCATAAAAGCGGAAAATGTCGTCCCTGATAAGCCTTTGTGGACTACACAGGCGAATCTTGGACGAAACTTTACGCACATGCATAAAGTTATGTTTTCGAAGAGCACGTTTCATTTGTGCGCCGTTGTATTCATGTACTAGTATATCGTGCAAGTAAACACTTAAGGTTTGGATGCTTAGGTTAACGGAAACACATCTTTGGTGCAATAATGTCTTTTATGCTGTTGCTACATCATTACATGTCAAAATCACAATATTCTTCCGTAAAGCAATACAATAAATGTCTGGTTCTCAGGCGCATTAGGCCCATAACTGTTCGAAAATGAATCAATCCTTCACGATTCCGCTTTAATGTAAAGATGCACGAAACATGTGTTTGGAAAAGGTGATGTTGTAAAATACAAGACGATAAAGTTATTGTTTATTATCTATCCGTACTGAACGTTGGGTTTTATTTGCAGGCCGAAATCTTATTAATGGTTCCGAACATAGTTTTAGAATTGAATTGTATGTATAATTAATAGATATAAAAAGATTATATAGAATTAGTAGTTTAATTGGGTTGAAGATCAAACAAGGGTGCAATGTGCTAGATATAAAAACGTAGAAGGAAATAGTTCTAGATTGTAATGTTAATCAATCTAGTTAGCTAAAAGTATTTGTGTATATACATAAAATCACCTGCGTCAGAACTTAGTTATTATATGTTCGGATTATTGACCGAAACTTAAAAAAAAAATCCGAATTTTACTCTCGCATTTGTTCAATGTGATTACATTTCGTGTTTTTTTTTTTATCCAAACATAATAATGAGTCTAGATTATCCAGACATATATGTTATCCATACTGCATAATGATAAATTCGCATATTCATGTTAACGCTCCTATTCAATACCTTCAAAATCTTCTTATTATCTGTTTCTTACATCTTTCCGTGTCTTTAAGTAATGACTTATACATGATAAAAAAGCAAACAACTGCCATAGCTTTTATTCGTTTCTCGTTTTTTTGTCACTCTATTTACTTGCTGCTTTTTGTATTAATTGAAAATTAATATTCACGCGCGGATGGTTAAGTTTATTGACAATCTTCTGATGATTATAGTTAGTTTAACTTCAACTTTATTATATTTTAAATATGATGGCAATCTTCTTCACTTCAAATGCACACTATTTGTAGTTGGACTTTTTTTGTTAAACGCGTGTGTACCTCTGTTATTAATCATGAATACCACATTAAGTAGTTTTACTTTACTCCATTGTCTTTAAATGAGAATTGTAACTTGAATGTGTAATGCAATTTAAAGTGAACATTACACTTTGATGTACTTATTATCACGTTTTAGTCTTTACAATAAACAGGTATTGTATTTGATCGATCATATACTTGTCGCTTAAATCTGTTTATTATTTACAACGGATTATTGAAACATTTTAATCGAACATATTAATTCAATGGTAAAAATAATTGTTTGGCCGGGAATGTTAAAAAGAAGGTTAGACTAATTAACTTGCCATAAAATTAGAGGAACTTTTTAAGTGACATAGTGCATCGAATTGCGCTTAAGGTGAAATCGTACTTTCGAATTACCTGCATTTGGCAACGACCTTACGTTTATCAAGAGACTGTTTAAGCTTTTGGATGTATTCTAGAATGCATCTTGAATAAATGTTCCGAAAGATCTTGAATGACTTTCTGACGCTGAGCTGTTTGTGGTGTGTCTAGCCATAATAACGTGGATACAAAAACAGATTAACAGAGGCGAACAAGGTAAATTTCAAAATAAGTCAAATTCACTGATTTCTGTTCATATATAATAAAAAAGTATATATATATATACTCATATGTTACTCGCTTATTGTAATTATGAGTGTTTTAGTCGCTCGCATGCCTTTGGTAAAATTTACACTCACTACACGTATTTCAAATCATAATTTCAAAATATATATACGAACATTTAGTTTTTTATTTTACTTTTGAAACGTAAATGAGTTTGCACCAACAAGAAAGAAACCTTATTATAGCACGTTGTCCTTTATTCATTTGAAAATGCCAATTTTCAAACAGCATGACGCAAATTTAAATGACTAAAATATTCCTAGGTAAGTAACATGTAAGCATGTATCAACAGCAGCCTACCGTAACTTTAATACGGCCTTCTTTCCGAGCGACCCACCAATATCCATATCGCCATGAATGACAATAGAGCAGCTTCGTCCATATTTTTGAAAGTCCCATTATTCATTTTATTTACCGAGTAAATACTAAGAATATTTATTTAAACATTTGAGACTTGGCAAACGACCAATATTGATTAACATCCACATTAAAACGTTCAACGAATCATGTCGGATGTACTTTGCGGATAAGAATATATTTTTTAGATGTTTTAATGTGCTTTGTTTCTTGTGGATGGCTTAACGGATATATGGCAATGTCGGGAATAACTCGAATACATGTGAATGCCAGTTACCACGCCTATGAAACATTTGTTGTCAAATGGTGGCCATTTGAAAGAAATGTTTACGGCAATCCTCATAAAGTCGTCGACAAACTGTAAATGGAGATCTATCCGTATAACAACTAAGGTTTTATATGTTTTCACATGCCCAAGGTAAATATAAATAATGTAGTTCTGGAAATAGTGTACAGACGAAACGGCGTAACAAATGAATTGTGTAGACATTTGGATATATGTTATCAGTAATATCTGCCAACAGTAGCCATTATGATGAATCCATGTTTAGACATTAAGGCAACGATACGTTTACACGTTAGCCGAAAATATCTAAGAAGGCATCATATTTTGTGTTAAATGCCATCATATAATTTATACATTACACATGTTTTAACATACGAGTATATTAGGATCTTGACGTTCACTTTGATTATTTATAATGATGATTTTTGCTTCTGTAAGGAGGAATTTTTAACACAATTGATCACCTATTTTGTCAACGTGTGTCTTATAGAATAAAACTTTAAAATCTGTAAGTATGATTTGAATGTTGCATAAAAGCGTCTGGAATGGGCAAGTCTGATCTGTCCTTGTAATGGAATATTGTTACTGAATAATCACATACGACGGTTTTAAAGACAAGTAAAAGATTTCACGATCCCACGTTTTATGTGACCGAGAGTTATAATTAGTGCATCAAGATCATAATGCGAGCTTCAAAGAAATTTAATCAGCCAGCTTTTAGTGTGTTGTCGACAGGAATATTATCTGTCCAGCAAATGAAATTCGAACAAATACGTCTTTAATAATGTTTTGTCTATCCATACTTATGTGGATGTTATACTTTAGATTCTATTTCATGGAAAGGATATTTTCAGGTCGGCTTGACTTAACAGAAAATATTTAAATAGATTTTGAAATGTGACAAGTGACGAACGTTAGCTGTCATTAGTTAATTTTGAGTTGTATTATCGATACAGCTATTTACTATTAAATACCTCGATGAATATGCAATATATATATTTTTTTTTAATCTATTTTAATTAAAACAGCACCTTCCGATTATCTAATTATATAAGTTCTTATTCAGTAGATATATAATTATGTCCTAAGGGCATACTTAAAAGATAAAAAATGTAACCTTTTGCTTGAATAACACTGTTAATAGTACCTTGACATAATACAAGGTTAATTGACTGAACAAGGAAAGTTTCTGAGAATTTTAATATCTCTAATTTCCAAAGTATTCATTTAAACAGTCGCGACGTCATTATCATAGAACGTCAAATAAGTCGGTTTGCTCAGTTTGAACAAATACGTTAGAAAAAACAGTGTACGATCGTTAAGTGGTTTTGAAATACTGCATATATGTGATAATAAATAGATATAGACCGACATTATTGGTCTGTTACTCCTTAACTCCATGAGCAGAAATAACACGACCTGAAGTGTATCCATTGGTCTTACTCATGCGCGTCTTTCATTACTGTAATGACGCTTTAATCGTTATTGAGTGGGATTTATTAATGCATCAACTGTTATTCAGATTTCTGTCCGAAAACGAATAAATTCCTCATTACAGAAGTAAAATAAAAAAAAAAACGTAATATTATAAACAAAAACGCATATATTCGATCTGCAACGACAACTTTAGAAGGAAATATATTTACAATGCAATCACACATTCTAAGACAGATCTCGGCTATTGCCATAATTGTCATGGGTATACGCCTCGGTATAGCATAATACGTAAATCTCTGTGTGATGATTCTTTGGCAGATGATAAATGTTTGTTAGCCCCAATCCTAATCGAAACTTTTTGAAATAATTGTCATTAAAAGATTATCATGATTGGTATCTGTATATACGGAGCGGTTGAAAGTGCAAACCATCTTTGAAACAGTTATAATTGGTGATTGAATGCGATATTTCGCGATATCTTGTTGTCTTCGTTTATAAGAAATAACGATCGTTTATGACAGAAGTAATCGTATTTCGTCACAATTAATGAACATTGTCACGAATAAGCAAGCGGTTGTTTTTATTAATAAGTCTCGAATTTCAAGAAATAACAACATAAGCGAAAACAGCATCAATGCTGATAATTATGAGTAAGCAATAATATAATAAGTGCGAAACTGTATCAGGTTTATTTTGATGTCAATCATATCAAGCACACTGGCTTCCTATTTCCACATTTTAATAGTATTCGTTATATACATAATGTCCATATGAATCAAGGCCAGTTTGGTGTGCACGCACTATCGTGAAACCTACAATTTGTGCAATAAAGCACTTAGTTTCAGTAGGATACTTTGGTAATTGTATTATATTATATTATGGTTACACACTCACTGTCCAATTCATTTAATATATATTTTCCGTTTTTAAGCATAATTTGCAAATTGTGAGGTTTATTTTGGAGTAAATGAGATTCATTATATGTTATATGAAACTGATGTTTCGAAAAAGTCATGCAATAAACCAATTAAGATCATCAACGAGTTATTACGGATATCGTTTAATCGCTGAAGTATGTCCTAGCATCGCCATAAATGTATTAACAGTAAAAAACTCTCTTTCAAATATGCTTGCTTGAACTTTTCGAAAACATTAATATAATAAACCACACACCAGACAAACAGACATATTGACTTACTTCGTCTACTGCAACGAAAGAAATGTTTGGAAAATACTCATTCATTATCGTTAACAAAATAGTTCGAAACCACACACCATTTAAACTTCCAATCTTGGGTAATAGATGTATCAGCTTTCTTGTTGCAATAGAAAAGTGTCGATTCTGGTCAAATTCTGATTACATTACCGCTTTTCTTATAATTCTTAACAAATCAAGTTTTGTACAGCAGTGAAAAATAAGATAATAAAGCAATGTAACGCTTTTCATCGATATTTTAGCAAAAATGTTTTTCAACGACATAACGTGTTATTACCACTCATACTTAAAAGCCTGCATGGCGTGTAAGCCTTTGCTTCAAGACGTCCATGGTACCACTATGACGTGTCGACCTGACACAATTATGGACTACGTCGTGTTTGGACAACCAGTTTATACATCAAATACAGATTCATTCGTGAAACACATTAATGGATTAATAGAATGTTACGAAGAAGGCCTACAACAAGCGGTAAATAATGTCGCATCCTCGTGATGCACCGAGAAAGTCGTACTTAATAGGCAGTACAGGCGATGTTAGCGACGTGAATTTCTTTTTTTCGTGACATGAGCGTTGCCTTGAAAATATAGGAGGGTTAGAGAATTAAGTTGCGGAGTAAATCATTCAACATATGTGCATGTCGTTATTTATTTTGCGAAAACTATACATACTTTTTTCGATTATGTGAATACATGAGTGATTATAAACGTTCTTACATACAATACGATTAAGAGAACATAATAAGTGTATATTTGATGTTTTTGTATTATTTGTTCATATATTGTTAACACTACTGATAAAGAAATGTATTATTTACATGTTCCTGATATAGTGAACGTTTATCACAGTACCAAACTAGAACTGTACCTGTTGACACAGTCGAAGAGAGTTGTCAGTCGATGGAGCTTTTTGATCAACAGACCTTGACCTTGAAGGTAAACTCATAGTTTTTGCCAGCGATACACCGTATTACATATGTGAACATGTTATTATTAAAATTCGAAGTTAAAAAGTAGGTACAACTTTATCAATAAAGCATGATATTAAATAATGAAAATGAACAACTTCATATCATGGCAATTATGAAATGCATTTAAGGTTGAATGTTGTACGTTGAAAAGATTAGGAGCATTTCTATGAACGTTTGTGTCTATTGACAGAGAGATTGACAAAGGTACATGTTGAATTCTAGTGTACTAGTAATAGTGCATTATCTCTCCTTTATTGCGAGATGTATAACAAGTGTTATATAAAGATGACTTTTGGGCCATTGGAACTCTTGTTCATGATCTTATTCCACATATTCAAAAACAGCATAATTACAAAGTTTATTTTCGTTTATTATTATCCACATGCGATTCAATTGTTCCAATATATCTCTATGTCAGGAAAGTTGTTTAGTCTTCTTTCTATAATGTTCATCTTTAGATCTTTGAGGAAAAATATCAATGATTAAAATGCCCTTAAAAAATCACTGTGCTGAACCTTTAGAGGCTGACTATAGATTGTTTGTTTTTAAAGCACAAAGCAACACAACACTGATTGTTAATTATGTTTTTCGCCTTTAGGCTGTATACGACGATAATTTGTTTATATGCCCGTTTGTTTATTTGAAATAAATATTCAAGAACATCATTCTGGTTCATTTAAGATTCCATTACTTTTTGTGAAACATAAATCACCTCATTTGTCGAAGCAGAGTATCCGTTTTGTCATTGAAACGGTTCAAAGTCTGGTAATATTACCCTAATCAACATACACTTTGTCGTGAGTTATATAGCATACTGTACATTAAACTATTTATACATCAAACGTTTGTGGTTGTATGAATTGTGATCAAATCTGAGATTTTGCTTTTCATGGATTAAATTGTTCCTTTATTTGAATTGCAATTTAATAACTCTTTTACTATAACACTAAATACTTTTCACCAGAGCAACATATCGTCGACGTTCTTGAGGCAAGATGGTATAAAATAAATATAATTGTCAGCTCCAAACCTACTTATTTCAGCATGCAGTATCTGAATCAGGTCATTATTATGTGCATCATGTAAACAAAACGTTATTAGAGGTGTAAAAGGCCATATAATATAGCATATTCGCATATGCTTAATATTTGGAAAATATCACTCATCGCAAAGAAATATATTTGTAAGCATATGGCCTTTCTTAATTCCAATTGTTCGAGCTTGAAACTTTACGATTTTACGTAGACTCATGAGCAAAACGTCTAAACACAGTCCTGATGAGCACTCGGATATTCATTTGTAAAACTTCCGACGTGTACGGTATGTTAAAGAACAACATTGTACATTGTGTAAGTTTATAAAGGAATATACGAACTATTAAGAGAGGCATGTGACTTTATTAAAGTATTTGTGTTTACACATTAAGGAATCTATTGAATACAAAATATAAATGATAGAAATGGAAAGATCTCAGTAAGAAACACGTCATGCACTTGTTGGTATATGGTAATTAATTACGCGATATGCACATGACCACATACGTAAAGCTATAATTATTTTTTTAACTGTAATTATGTCAAACATAATACATCGATCAAATGGGTAATATTTAGATAAGACAAATCTTAAAAAAACAATAATAACAAACATGTTTCATTTACTAACGGAATATTATTTGTGTGCCATTTATGCTATTTTCACAGTTCTGTTATGTTATTACGTACACAGTATGTGATGTACAATGACATAATAAAGTTTTTGTAATTATTTTACAATTTGTAAACTGATATATTCTACACCATTATTAACTCAGGGTTCAAAAAGTTATTATTTTAGCACATACAAATGAAATAATTATTTTTGCGTTTATTTCGTGGGTTAAGTTTCTTTGTGACTTGTCATCGTGGCGTATAACCCCATTACATCAGACACCATACACTTTCTACCCTGAGACTCTTGTTTATAAAAAAGTTTTATTTTACCAAAAAATATCTTCGATTTGGCAAATCGATGACTGTTGATTAATATAAAGTCAGGTAAATATTAAAATAGTTCTGAACCACTCGACAGATGAAGTTCATTTTATTATTAAACCGTTCTTGTGCTTGCAAGCAAACGTTGTCAAAACACTGCCTGTCATCGGTGTAAGATGTCTCTCATCCAAACTTAGTGATAAAAGTGTATATGTTTGTAAACCTATCAATGCATTTAAAAGAATATCTATGCCACTTTTTTTATTATATGTTGCTGAGTAGCATTTTCATTGAAAAGCATACTAAATGTTTGATAAAAGGAACTAGACTTATCTCACTTAAATGTTCTATGTTTTATTACTGAGCGTAAAAATCAACGGTATCACTTTTAAATGAGATGAATCTCCGAGAAGTTTGCTATTTTATTGGTCGCAAGTCTCTGATCGCTGGTAAACAACGCCGGTGTCGCCATGTTCGCGGAGACCGAGTGGTGCAGCAGTATTCCAGTCACGAGAAGGTGCTGGGTGTGAGTCTCATGGGCACCATCCGGGTCACCAAGGCGTGCTTGCCACTGGTACGCAGGGTCAAGGGCCGCGTGGTCAATATCGCGAGCTTTTAAAGTTAGATTGGATGTTGCAATCATTTTATAACTGATGTAGTAATTTCTTTGCGGAACGATTGTAGTATGACTCATTTGATAACGACGCTGAATTCTCGATCAACTGATTTTTTTTCGAAACCTCCATTTTAAAACACCCATTATATTCCGTAAAATACTCAAACTGTATTAAGTTATGCACAATGTACAAACTATTTTCGTTAACTCTTTAAATACAGGGTATTTCAAACATGATATGTACAAGTATATTAAACAATGGGTTGTGGCGTAACGATTTGACTCATTACGGTCACTCTAAGACAAAAACTCACAAAATATATATTAAAATATTAATGAACGACGATATAAACTGTAATATTGTTACTGTTTCCGTTTAACGCATGACATGAGCTTCGTATAAAAGGTGTTTTCTAGATAAGCGGCAATATTCCACCAATGTTAATTTTAAATGCTCTATAGTGATGATAGGTAACCAGACAGATATTACGAAGGCAATTCATTCATACACTGAAACATAACTGTGCCATTTTCCTACTATTAAACGCTTTTATATAGTTGTGTCATTTTCATTACATACAAAGTTTTCTATAACATGGCAGTTACATTCGAAGAATATAATAAATCTCAATTGTCCTGTTTTGTAAATTGTCTGGCATTTGTGTTTCATATGCGTTTAATAAATTAAATTAAAGTTTGATTTACATGTTTTATTTGTGTCTGTTTATACCTACGAAATAATGAATTTTACTATATGCACACACAAACAATATTGGTATTTTATTGTTCATTTCATATATTTTAAACTGGTAGATGGAATAAACCAACACCAATCATTAGTGGAAAGGAAATGTCAACTATGTTATGTTCTAGACGATAAATACAATTTTACAATTGACTGTACATAGTATCATGATGTATTCGAGAAGTCCATTGTATTATATTCGAGCAAATTCGATTACATTTAAAGATTTATTTTTTTCCTAGTATACATATCATGGCTTATGTTTGATCGTTTTCTTAATAGACCACCACTCTTTTAATATGTTAGGATCCGTTAAAAAAAGTTCTTTGTTTAACTCATATGTGTCTATATAAAATTTAATTGCACTATATTGATCCATTTTTATGATTTATGTTGACCTGTAAGACATTGGGACTATATAAATAATAGGTATATACCAATTACTTTTTTTGTATGTATCAGTATAACCTTGTGTATACCCTTGCGTATAGTGACTACTGTATTATTCATCATTTTATCAGTTTATCAATTGAGGAACTTTTTTTACATGGCTGTGATGTTCACAGATGTGGATGTAGACTGATGGCGTCGCCATGGCAAATTATTGCGATACATTCTTATGGGCACTATTCGACAAGATGCTAACGAATTTGAGCTACTACAGTCGGAAGACGTACGAGATTATGAACGATGTAAACTTTTTGCACCCGCACACACATTACGTGCCTAGCATCACAATGAAGCTGTTGATCGATGGAACATTGCAACCTTATACCAGACAACAGTCCATTTTCATGAACGCATTTATGGCGTCAAGTGTTACAAGTAAGTTCCAAGTCTCGTTGGTCTGCATTATGGTAATATGTATCGGCTCACAAACGAAGCCATCTTTGATGGTTCTTTATATGATGCTGACATTTAAGTTGAAAGGTTCTTCCGCTTGATAGAAAATAACTATGTCGTAGTGCATCAATGCCAAACACAAATGAGCCTCGCTCTGTGAAAAGGGGTTTAATAAATGTGCGTTGTGTCGTCCTAGATAAACCTGTGCAGTCCGCACAGGCTAATCAGGGACAACACTTTCCGCCGTAACTGAATGTTCGTCAAAAAGAGTATTTCTTTAAACGAAAAATACAATCAAGTGGAAAGTGTGGAAAGTGTCGTCCATGATTAGACTGTGCGGACTACACAGGCTAATCTGGAACGACACTTTACGCACATGCATTAAACCGCCTTTTCACAACAGAGCGAGGCTCATATGAAGTCGATCATATTGAATAGAATAGTATTACCAAACATTTTCTAACTTAGTAACAAAAATTAAGAGGATATATGTTTTCTCTCGGGCGAATACTATTCGTCAATTTGATAGCATTGTGTAGAATATAGTGCTATATTTGGACGAGTATACACATAATATGCCATATCGGCTCGTCCAATGTTAGTATGCCAGCAGTGTACACATATATCACAGACAGGAATGTACCCAACGCTGCTAAATGATATTATTGTTTTATATACCTATTATTTTATTTTCGCATTACATTTGCATTATCCATTACCACGTCAGGTCCGCGAAGACAAAAACGTGTTTGCTATTCCAGCATTTATAGTAATTACTGTGCTTCCAATACGGAATTTTTGATATTATTCATCGAAATATGAACACAGATAGAGCATCTTGTAGTAGGTAATATGCCTATTGTCGTAGATACGTTTATTCCCGTTACCATGGTTACAGGACCCATCAGATAACGGACGCTTTCACAAATTGGGCTACAAGCTTTTATGTAAACTGTATTACTAAAATAAATGATGTTGTTGTTGTGTATTGTTTAGTTCGTACTACTATATATGCCGTGAATTATGAAGCATCAGCCGAACAACAACAAAGCATTCATATTCAATTAAAATGCGTTTTCCTAATGACATTAGTTTAAAACGATTAGCGGTCATTGTATTTATTTAATAAACGCATGAAACAACATGTTACGAGTACACAAGGCAATAGGAAAGATTCATGTCAACTCATGTAACTCTGGTTACTTTTATATTCATTGAAAAGCTGTTGCAATTTCAGCCAAATATATCTATGGAATGTTCAATTAGTGTGACACTTATATATTTGACGATAATAGATACATTCACTGATATCAATTTACTATTTCACGAACACTTGTCTACTTGACATAAACAATAACGATGTCGTTTTAACTGAATTTCCTTTTCTTGCGTATTTTGCAAATTGTAATAAATATTATCAATAAAGGGTTCTATAGTTCAAATATATGTTTGCGTTAAGGACTATGATAACATGTTTATACATATACGTTTATTTGTTTTGATCTTTACAAACAATACTATTAGAAGAAATATTGAAATGCAATTAATAAAAAAGCTGTGCCCTTTAAATAATCACTTACCATAGTCTAAAGAATCTCATTATGCTATGTCGTTTTCGAAGGAAACAGTAGCACATGATTGATTTTAAATGAAGATGTTTCGTCTGCGGGTTATATTAAACGCTATTTGTATGCGATCGATTATTTGCTTCAAGTACATTTTCCGAAATATAGTTCCAGTTCATTTACAGTTCCAGTCTTTTGTGATGAATGTATCACATTAGTATTTCAAAGTTCGTGTTTTGGATTCAAGTTTAACCATGTTTTAACATCGTTTGATATGATAATTCCATAAACGTACTGTCGATTGCAGGACCAAGAAAGTATTAAAAAAACATAATAATACAAGCTAAGATGACATAGCACCTTTTATTTTCAAAGTAAGCATTCGCCTACAATACAAACAATTTTGATTATATTAGACATTCGTTAGAAGTAAAAAGGTGGTAACGAACCTTGTTCACTGCCTGTTTTGTTATGAAGAACATGTGATGCTTTACAACCGTTGGAACATTTAACTTTGCGTAGGATAGTCTTTAGTGATCTGGGTTCGTTATAACGACTTGGGAGTTATATATTATGTATGTTCGGATGTACTATTGGGTACTGTTGTTATTTTAATATATGTTTTATATTTAAAACAATACTCATATTTATCAACAACTTTTGTTATATTCGAAACCTAAAGAAACAAAACAAATAATATCAGCATCTGCAGCAACTCATTTTAGAAAGTAAGATTCATTATTTATGTATGGTCTGAAGAACCAAGTTCTAAGTTGTCCTGACAAGCGTACATGAATATACAGGTTAACGAATTACAATAACTAATTTGTTAAATGTAGGATTGCATACCATGAACTCTTGTCGTAGGTATGTGACAAATCAAACAGTTTGGAATTAGCATGCATGATAAAACCTTGTATTGTTGTATGGGTAATAATGATTATTTGAGGCCATTATAACACATGTTCAGCTGAGCAAATATAAGTGCATGTTTTTACATTTACATTTTTATCATTGCATTTCTTAACTCATCGTTAGAGACCCACGTTTAACGTATGCCGCTCCCATCCATTCATTGACCTTGGGACATTACGAGCAAGGGTTGTGATTTTAAGGTGTGTCAAATACGGCGATTTTATTAGATGCTTTATTATGTTATGACGATATTTGAACCCATGATACCGCTCCTCATTGTCTGTCATTTGGGTTTCTCATCAAAATGGTGACGTCAGTAGTTTTCCAGCAAGTATGAGAACATTTCACAAATCGAGAAATTAAGTCACGTTCAGACAAGGAGAATCACTTGTCTCTTAGAAAGACGTGATGTATTTTTAAGCACAAGCACAGGCGGAGGGAAAAGCCAGGTTTATCTCAGTTATTTCAGTTTATTAAACGTGATTAGTGCACTGTCTGTCAAGGTCTTGTCATCACACCATTGTGTTTAATCATGAAGGAAAACGTTATGCATATTTTCAAATCATTTGGGTAAAATGCTACGTTCATTTGGAAAGATCCTGCTGAAGAAGCAGACTTTTTAGCAAGAATGCTTGATGTCAAATATTCTTCGGCAGAAAGTCTTCTTGGTGTTCGGAAGTGGCTTTACATGATGAGGACCAGTATCTCAATTTGACCTAAAGTGATTTGGGGGTATTAAATACAATTATAAAATGATAATTAGTGTTCTTACAATAAGTATCTTTAGTTTTTGTTGATGATACAAATATAAAATTATCATCGGACACATCGACCATTATGTTACACTGCGGTATTATGAGGCAAGCTCAAGATTACTTGTATATGTAAAATGGTTAACATTTGCCGTACACATGTTTGCGCTATACACAACAAAAGCTTAAATAAATAAAAAAAATAATTTGCACTTTTATACGACAGTACAAGTCTGGTCGTTATTTTCTAAAATAATATTTTGAGATACATTTAAACATTTTTTTTTCAATATAAGACATACAATGTATATATGTATATGATCACAAAACAAAATGAAATCATGCAGCAATACTATTTAAACATGTTATACAAGATATGCTAATATATACTTTTTGCCCTTGTGGTTTCCTTTAGTTTAGAAAAAAAAGAATAGAGAATAAAGATGCGTTGCATAAAGTGGGTAGAAAGCAAAAATAAAACTGGACTTGTTTATGACAGTTTAGTGTGTTTCCATTTATGTTCAAATATGTGAAGTGTATCATTGCTGAGGGCTATTTCTTTTTCAATTTGAATCTTAAGTTTTAAATAATTGATTGTTTTTTAAGGAATTCTATGCTGAATATGAAATATTTCATTAATATTATTATGTAGTTCACGGTGTTATTAACCTTTGGTATTTTGACTGTATTTACCCCTTGACTGATGTCTAAAAGAGATAGTTTAACATTTAGTTTTTGTTGTTCTAGAAAAGTTGTCAATTGATTCCATAGGGTTTGAATATGTTTACACTCCCAGAAAAGGTGTTCTATTGTTTCAATATGTTCACTAAACATATCACATAGATTTGTGTTGGATAGGTTGCACTTAAAAAGATATTTGTTTGTAGCTATGATTCTCGGAATGTATTTATATTGAATATTTATCAGTGTGATATCAGTAATTGATTTATACGGCATGATAAATATTTGTTTCCAATTAAATTCTGTTTCTCCAAGAAGGTTTTGCCATTTAGTTTGAGCTTTAGAGGTTTCTGCATGGTTTTTAATTTGAAGTGCGTAACATATTTTGTTTGTTTTGTTTTGTTTTGCTATTATGTTTTTTATGAATGTTGTTTGAGTATTCGGTAGGTTATTTGTATTTGTTACAGCTTTAATATGTATAGGTTTTACGTTTGATCAATGTGTAGTTCATCAGGAAATTACCTGAAGGTATTCCGAATATGTAGCATTAATTATGAAACGAATAGAAGTCGTTTATCCTGTATTCGTACAATTGATCTACATATTTTATGTTTCGTTCAAACCAATGTTTATAGAAAAACGTCTTATTGTTGGTAGTTATGTCTTTATTGTTCCATAAAATGGTTTTACTGTGTATATTGGTTTCTAAATTGTGAGTAACTTTACACCATGCCGATAGAACATAAGATAGAAATATGTTTTTCGTTGAAATTTCATCTAAAATAGTATTGTTGATATTACATTAAAAAATTAAGGAATCACCATATGTTTTTAGAATTTTCTGGTTGAATAATTTCCCTTTACTCGTATTGATATTATCTAGATATCGTGTAACCCAACTGCATTTGATTGCATTCAGGAATGAATTTATGTCCGTTAGTCGGATACCCCCATATTCTACTGATTGAATTAATTGAGTTCGCTTAATTGTATCAGGTTTACCGTCCCGTACGGAATTAAATATTTCAGATTTTATATCTTTAATTATATCATTTGATGGGTTTGGGAGAACTGTGAGTGTATACATTAATTAAGGGATTGCAAACGTTTTAAACACGGTGTTTTTTTCCTCTTAGTGTAAGTTTACGATGCTGCCATGGTTTTAAACAATCTTTATTTTTTTGTAATTTAGGCAATATGTTTTTGAGAACTGTTTCATTTTCATTGTTTGTAAAAGTTATTCCTAACGTTGTTGCTTTATATGATGACGAATTGAATTTCATTTCTTTTTTAAGATGAATATTACTTTGTTTGAATTTACCTACTCGTAGCACAGCGCATTTACTTTTGTTTAGTTTAAGACCCGATGCCATTGCAAAAAGGGTTATCGATTCTATAAGATTATTGAATGAGTCACTACTGTCGTTTAAAAAGTAAGTTGCATCGAAAGCAAACAGGGACTGTTTAATTTCTTCGTCTGGTTATAGCGATATTCCCTTTATAAATTTGTATTTGATTGGATATAGTGTGATAGATACTCGATGCATATAATAGATAGCGAGGATGAAAGTGGACATCCGTGTCTTACCCCTCGTTCGATGTTAAAACTGTTTGAGAAAAAGCCTTTGTTAATAATTATGCTGTTAATATCGGTATAAAACAGTTTAACCCATTTAATAAGACTTTCACCAACATTCATATTTTCTAAGCAGGAGAACATAAACGAATGATCTAGTGAATCGAAAGCCTTTTCGAAGTCTGTAAAGAAAATAAGGCCAGAATTGTTTGGTTGGTTGAAATAATTTATGCATTCTTGTATCAGACAAACGTTTTCACCAATTTACCGACTTTTTATGAAACCAGATTGTGATCTTGAAATGATTGGTGGTTATATCTATTTAATTCTATTTGATATACTTTTAGTTGCAATTTTATAATCATTGTTTTGTAAACTAATCAGGCGCCAGTTTGATAAGGATTCTAAGTTTTTTCCAGGTTTTGGAATAAGTGATATTATACTTTGTTTTTGAAGTGTAGTTAGGTTTTCGTTGTTAAATAAATAGTTTAGTGAATTAATTAAATGTGTTTTAATATCATTCCAGAATATTTTATAAAACTCGATAGTGATGCCATCAGATCCCGGACTTTTGTTATTTTGCATTTCTTTTAGTGCTAATCCACATTCATATTAACTAAGTAATCCGTCACACAATAGTTTTTCCTCTTGATTTAAAGCATGATGTGTATTTTTAAAAAGGGTGTTATGTTCAACATGTTTTCGTTTATTGAGGGTTTCGAAAAATAAACGTTGTTCTTCTAGTATTTGAGTTCTGTTTGTTATATCTTCGCCATTGACTACTAGTTTGTGTACAGTTTTTTTGTTCGCTTCTACTTTTTTCAATGTTTGCGAAGTATTTTATATTCTTTTCATTGTGTTCAGCATGCTGTGCACGCGCTCGTAGTTTTATTCCATTGAGTTGTGTATGATATATTCCTTCTACTACTTGCTTTTTTGATGTTATTTCATTTTCAATGGCGGTGGTATCATTTGTGTTTGTTTCATGCAATTGTTTTTCAAGTGTTTCAATGATTTTGATGGTTTTAGTTTCAAGTTTGTGTGTTTCTTTTTGTTTAAATGATGTGTATCTAATTGTTGTGTTACGTATATTTCCCTTTATTACTTTCCATAAGGTGTTTGGGTTTGCATCTTTATTATTTTGAATTGAATTGAATATTTCCTGTTTTATTTGTGGTTGATATTGTGTATCTAATAAGATGCTGTTATTAATTTTAAAGTATTCTGGGCCACTTTCAGGTTGTATTTTGTGCAGTTTAAGTTCAACTAGAGAGTGGTCAGTCATAAATCATGGTTTTATGTTACATGTGTCAATAATGTTGCAAAGTGACTTAGATATTAGAAAATAGTCTAATCTACAAAATATTGTTGGTTTTGTGTTTGAGTGCTAGGTGAATATGCTTTCGTTTAAATTGCTGTACGCCAGATGTCTATCATATTGTAGTTTTCAATTATGTTATTCATTTTTTTTCTATTTTTAGAATGAGCATACATGTTTCCCTTCTTTTTATCTAATAATGGTTAAGACCAGTATTAAAATCACCACCGATTATAATGTTTTTATCTTGGTAATTGATTATAAAGGATTATAATGTTTCGTAAAAAGTGGAATCATCTATGTTAGGGCCGTAAACATTGATTAATGTTAATTGTGTTTCATGTATTTTGATATCTATACTTGCTTGTCTGCCAATTATTATTTTGCTAAAGTTATCGACTGTGATCCCTATATTGTTTTCAATCAGAAATGCAATGCCTTGTTTATTAGTATGTTGTCCACTGATATAGATGTCTCCGTCCCATTCATCTTTTAAGGTTTGTGCTAAAGTATGTGTCAAGTGACTTTCTTGTAGTAGGCATAAACCTTTTTTTTTTTTCGTCTAACCATTTGAGGATTTGTATTTGTTTGTCTTTATTGTTTAGCCCTTTAATATTTAAAGTACATATTTTAATAATTTAAAAAGGTGGAGGGTGATGTGAATGATAATTTCTGTGTTCGTATCCAGTTAGTATCTATTTTAAAACATAGAGAAGAGGTATTCATCTTAAACAATAGGTTTAGCGTAATAGTGATATGGGTCAGATGAGTACACTGTATGCATAAATTCACAATCCAAGTCTCAGCAATGGATGTTTCATAAACAAAAATTGTATTTTGCTTAACAATATCATCTGTGAGAACATAATTGTTTCTCTATGAAACCATATATAGATTAAAAGGAAACAACAAAAAACATTATATATACAAAAACAATACAAATATTCTGTTGAGTCGATTCTAACGCAATAAGCAAGATTTTCATATAGTGAACGGAGACGACAAACAGGAATAACAAATAAACAAAAAACACACAAGAAAAAACAAAGGTTACAATATATGTAGCGGTAGCTTGGATAAGCATTTCACTTGTTTTACATTTTTTATGAGGCAAATCGCATAATCCATGCTTTTGGCCATATACAAATACAATATTACAAAGAGATAGTCATAGCAAAAGAACATATTAAGTTTAAAGTGCATGATATCAAAATATTCATGTACAAATACAGATCGAAAATCAAACAAAAACATGAATACCTCTGACAAATACATATTTATACAAGTTAAGAAGCAATACAATCAAGGGTTTGGGAACGTTGTTTCATAGAAAAATATACAAATTTTGCTAGGCGTCCTAACACTCCTGTTTGAGTTGATGACATAAGCTTAATAAATTTATTCATTGTATTAAAGGCATTTGGGATATTTTATTTTCGTCTTAACTTTTGATACAAGGGACAACATAGTACAAAGTTGAATTCCGATTCAACTACATTTAGGTTACACAGTTTACAAAGTCTTCGTACTCTATCAACATTATTGAATCTACCTGTTTCTATCTCAAGTTGGTGGGAACACAGTCTCAGTTTTGTTAATGCGATTCTATAATTATCATGGTCTACTGCATCTAGATATTTTTCATATTTAAAAACAGTTTTAAATTTGTTAAAATAGTATAATTTGCTTTGTGAGCTAACAATTTCGCACCAAGTCTGGATATATTGATCGCGGATTCTTTGTTTTAACATATGCACATAGTTACAGTTAAAATCGAACATTGACCAAAGGTATCCATATCCAAGGTTATCTATTAAATTATTCACGGCCTTGCCCCAGCTATTTTTTTTTAAATTTAATGAGTTAAAACTTACAACATGTATATGTGCTTGAAATATTTTGCTTGGAAGAGATTCAGAATTCATTATTTTACACCAATACTTTAAGGCCCTTTCCTTACAGATTACCGAAAGAGGAAATCTGTCCAATTCCCCAAGGACTGCAACTGTGGATGTTTGGGGACGTTCGCCAAGGATTTATTTACACAATTTAATATGGAGTTTGTCTACTTCCTTAAAATCGTATACGCCCTTTATCTCACTACTATATAAAATAATCGGCGCAACTTTCGAGTCAAACAGTAGCAACTTTGTTTTAATATCTAATGATACTCTAGTAAACAATGATAAAAGACCATTATATGCTTTGAGTGCCTGTTCATTAAGTGTTTTTATAGCCTTGTTAAAGTTTCCGTTATAATAAAATTTCATGCCTAGGTAACAAAAGCTATCAACAATCTCNACTATTTAAATTATTAACGTGTTTCCAAAATTTGCGAGAACCATTTCGACTAAGTGCGGATATTTTCTTTTTTCAGATAAACAATAACATTTTTTGGCCTTCCGTTTGATGGTAATAAAAGCACTTCTTGCATTTAAAAAATTAATTCTATTATCAACACTGGGATAATCGTTATACACAAGTTTACTCTGGTTAAAAAACCGATTTAGCTTTTCTACAGTCACTGTTAAATCAAGATGTTTTCTTGTTATTATTTATATCTTTAGTCCCTTTATTTCGAAATGCTTAACCGTATATTATAAATGACATATAAAAAAATGTACTTGACAAGGAATTCGCATATTTGTTAATATCACTTAAACCGTCTGAGAACTGTTTTTGCAAATCATCAAATACATGTTTATTGTGTTTTTTTATTACAAAGATAAAATAAAACGTATGCAAAACAGTAGCGAGTTAATTTACAAATAATGTTTCGAAAAGTTATGTTTATTACATGTATTATTGGAAGCATGTTTTTAGAATGCATATATATGTCAGTATAATGTTATTAAAAATTGAATGTATATTTTTTCTAACATAGGAAAATTGTCAACTATTTAACGTTGAAAACTATTACTTCAAAAAACAACAATAAAGAATCGATAACGCTGGTTATGCGATTGTTGATTTAAGCCTTGCACAAGGAAGTAACCAACAACAGTTGTCATTCTGAGGCTGTAACAAGTTTAGATTTTTTACAAAAATATTTTCATATTAACATATGGAAAAAAACAACAATATTAGTTTGATGTACAGTTCATTACAATCAAGGAAAATAATAAGATTTTCATTGGATCAAACCCTTAACGCATACATGAAAACTTCTATTAAAGATTAATAAATGTAGTGGAAGTACACATGCTTTACCAGTTACTTAAACAGTTTTGCTTATATTGCGCGAAGGTATCAGATAAACATAACTAAGTAACAAGTTTAATATACCAGTCACTATAATAAACAGTATTATAAAGAGATTTATAAAATCAATAACTATTATGCAGAAGTGACAACTTCTATTCACATGCATGTAAATTTAAATCTTGAAATGGAACAGTTTAGTAAGGATCATACAATGTACATAATATTTAGTTTACCTAAATTTGATAATGTAAACATATAAGTTAGTCTTAATTTGTAGAAATATAATTATATAATAATACAAGTGAAAGCAAAACGTTTGACAAGCATGCTAATTTTATGGTAAAACTACACATGTTTTGAATAAATAGTATCAATATAATTAAATAAACATGTTGAAGAGATTAATACTTTGACAAGCGTTTTACTTTTACTTATAATTGTGTAACTGATCTGTATAAGAAAAAGAGGATACTCTGGAAACAGAGTTATTGAATCAGACAGTGTAAATGTATTTAACATCCAACATTCACTCAACACTTAAAAAAACTTAAAATATGAAAGCGAAAATGAAGTAAGAGTGTGTAAGTATATTATGGAAGAGCTGCTTGCTTAAAAGTGTTGAATGAAATTAAAGATATGATTTTTAAGTTTACCACTTTTAATATCTTCAAAACACAATATATGTCACATTAGCCCTTTTAATGAACACCTTTGACTTGAAGGTATCAAAGTGCAGAAATTCTCTAGTAATTGGTAACACTGAATGACCAGGTATTGAATTAAAATTAACAATACAAAGATGTATTTGTATTTGAAGCATGTATAACAACCCATTTCTAAACAATAGAGTCATCCTAAACTACAGTCATATGAATGTGCTTTTTATTATATATTTGTTAATCTTAATTAAGCAGTTTTATTGGATTCATATACATGCATAAGATGATGTATCAACATACAATGTTAACACTATCATACATATAGAATAATTGCATTTTGGAATAAACGCACACAGAAAAGGAAAAATACATCTGAATATATAACACACAACAACTGTTGTTTTCCTTAAATCAAGAAAAACAACAAGATTCTACAACAGTTAACAATATTTACATGCATGGTATAAAGTATCATTGTTAATACTGATAAAACACAAAAGAGAAAAATGATTCATGTGCATATTTAAGTACACAAATATAGCAAAGACAGGCATAAACATGGACAGTTGGTATGTTTTTGACGGCTATAACAATAACATGATGATTTGGGGAAGGTATAGATGAATGAAATAAAGATGTATTTCTTATATTTATAGTGAGCCAATTATGAAAGAGTCAGCGACAACATAAGGACAGTTAAAAAGTAAGGCAACATCGCATTGAAACATGACAATTATATTTTCGGGGGGGGGGGGGTCTAAGTTAANAATAGTCATTATGTGAGTGGTCTGGGAATGTAGGAGAAATTCGTACCAGTGTCCATTAGCACAATCAATCAATTACAGTAACAGCAATTAAAGCTTTTCGAACTAAAGTTGAACTTCTTTTTTTTGTATCCTTAAGCGTTTCGAAATGGTTGACAGTACATTTACAATATAAAATCATTCGGCAAAAGTGTAAAGGAAGCACTCCACTTAGGACTGGTTTGGAAGTATGTAAACACTTATTACAGTTGCAAATACACATGAACACATGAAACGATATGAGTCGCATAATTCTTATTCTTGAACGTTATTATAATACAAATTTATATAAATATTATAATATAATTATGATAGAACAACTCGGATTAAATGCACACTGTTATTAAATCAAAGTACGTTTTTACAAAGATTACACTCATTCTAACGTTTGACATACGTCAATATATACACCGAGCTTCGAATATCTGATAATGGGATTGGCGCATTTTGATAGAGGAAAGAACAACTCATCACAAATAACAAATCAACTTTGTTGTCTGTAGGTTTTATCTAGTTTGGTTAGGTCATTTAGTTAATATTCATATATTTTTTTAATAACAATGTAATCACGCATTTTTTTAATGTTCGATAGAGCTTTAGAATTTCCTCGCAATTCCCTCGAGGTTAGTTGGAATATCGGCAAAATAACTTGCATACTCATGTCATTACATATATCGTGCATCTAAAAAATTGTACATGTGTAGTTAGTTTTTTTGTAATGATAAATTACAGTGGATGGATGTAAGTGCTTAATATTTTTACACATCAACGTAGCGTCTTAAACACGCTTACAAAGAGAATAAAAAAGACATTACATCGAAAGTTCATTTGACATGTCGATAGTTATCAGTAAGAATATTGGCATGAACTTATTGGCATTTAATAATTCAATATGAATATGCACTCGTCCATACTAATAAAGCACAACCTTTATTTTCTATATTTGCTTTACGCATGTTTTTTTTTTCATCACAATTTTTTACATATGGATTAAGTTAATGAGCTGTTGAAAGGGATTTATGATTACACATTATTAACGTTAATGAGGATTCTGAGAATACAAGCAAAACAAACTATGTATGAATAATGTTTTGAAAATTAGTTCAACATTATTGTCTTACTTACATTTGAGGACATCATAAAAAGTTTTAATATATCACATAATACAGTGACTTTTGCTGCTTATTTAATGTTGCCAATCAGTTTATTGTACGACACTAGATATTAAAATAGTGTTGTGAAATATTATCCAACGGATTAATCCATGTTCTTACTTTTTAATATATTATTGGTTCACTGCTATTTTTTTTGTGGTAACCTGCACTTAGTTCCTATAAATATCATGTTAGCATATACTTATGACATACATTCATTTTCATATGATTTTCGTGAAAAAAGTATTTCAACAAAATGTATCATCATCACATTTAAGATCAGTATAAGGCTGCTTTGGCAAATACAGCTGCATGGTGCCAAAATGAACATCGTGGTCAAAACACAGGTGTCGAGAACAATAATTTCAATGAATTCATGTCCTGTGCTTTAAATCGAAAGAAACTATAGCAACTTCACTCTAATCATTATTTATGGTTTTTGAAAATACATACGTATACCTCAAACTTTATATCAATTTGTTCAACTGAATCATTTGATAAATGACCTTTATGCTTCTGAACCAATGAATTTACACAAAGGACTTTGCACGTAGGAAGTATTTCTCTCTACAAAAACCTTTGAAAAAACACTACATGTATTGTTTATTTAGAATAAGTAATGCGACTTGTATTTCTCGTCTAGGAATAGTTTGAAGTATGTTTCTGTTATCTTGGAAACCTTACTTACACTATGAATTCGACTAAAACTTAGTTTCTGCGGTACTCGTATAACTTTAACTAATATTAAGACATAGGAATGCGCAATTTTCTTGTTACTAATCTGTAATACGCCTCGTAACACGTCTTTGAAACACAAGACTTAAAAACTATTCCTTTTGTAACTTCCATATTCGAGAAGTTGCGTTTTTCTCTTGCGTTGTCTGTATAACATATCTATTCAAAAAAGAAATTAACTGAGTAATAAAACAATTGATATTGGAATTGGCCATATACACCTAATATTGACAAAAACGCATGTTTTAAATCTATATTTAATCTTTTATATATACCATATTTATCAGGATAAATTTATTCTTTTAAATAAATAAATTAGTTGTATTAGGAATTCTGTCATGTTTCATTTATTTTACAAAGTACAGTACAGTGTAATGGCCGCCGTTTTTGCTGATGTTGTTACCTATTTCCAGTGCATATATTAAATCCTACACACATTATTACTCCACTAAATTTCTTTATGGTGACTCATGTTAAATCACAAACACACATCTAAGATTATGATTTAACATTTAAAATGTATATGTGTGACATTTAATGGAGAAAATAATGACCATTACATATATGGGTCGAAACGGTTCTGTCCCTAAATTAGATTTGGAAAACTAGTAATTCTGTTTATTTTAAGCGTAATGTCTAAGGCTGTGGCCATAATGAGTATTCCTAACAACCTTTGAAATAAATGAAGATACTTTCGATGAGACATGCTGGTTAAACAATATAAATTGTCCAACAAATGTGATACAGCTTACATAAATTGCGACACCGACAACTTATCATTCATAATTAATTAGTTGATATTCACTAAATTCGTATAAGTTAGAAAAAGTTAATGTCGTCACTAAGCAAATGGTGAACAAAGGATTGGTAGGGTACTGTTTACAACCGTGTTTGGTTTATGAGTGGCCTTGACATGCGCACACGAAAACTCGAAATACAGAAAAAAATTGCTTTGTTTAGTAAAACATTTATCAATTTGATGGTCTTCTTATTATGAAATTGAACCTCTGATGATTTCTTCCGTTGGCTATGGAAAACGTTTATACGTTTTTAAAGCCAATGGGTAACGTAATTAAATACAACGGAAAGAGGTGTGAGTTACATAATCAATCTCAACAATATATTCATCAAACGATGATTACATGCCATTGGTGAAATATGTGAAAGCGCAAGGTTGTTGATAACTAATAATAGTAATGTTTTCACAGATGAATAGTGCATTCAGTGAATAAAACGATTGTCTACAGACACAAAGCACATTACTTTAGACTCAAGAAAAAAAAAATATCGCACAAAATTAACGACGAGCACATCTAAAACCCATTCAATATTTCAAGATGAGGTTATGATTAATGTTAAACATTAATGAATAATTGCTACTCGTTTGTGTTTCGTTGCACAAAATATTCAATTTTGTTTGCTTTAATATTGCATTGACTCCGGCTTCACGTGATGAATGTGGATATTAAAAATGATATACCAAAGATAGGTTGGTTGAAACAATTATGAGCATAGTACGTGATCGAGGTGGTTTTTTACTTCGGTATTATCAATTTATTTGTTTGAAATAAAAAAAGAACTCTTAAATAAAATGCGACAATTAAACAGAATACCAAAGACCATGGACAGTATACTAAATATTTTTAGCGTATAATGTATATAGCAGACACCTATCAATACTGTATAATTAACCAAACACAAAAGCCAGTTGTCAGATCAATTTGCATCGCTATAAAACACAAACACTTAAATAAAGTGTAATTTACTTAACACAAAAGCCAGTATTCGGTTTAAATTATCAACCTCATACAATTCAGTATAGAAAAGAGGTGAAGAGATTAAGTGCTTGTAATCTGTTGTTACTGGACGGAACAGAACGTTTGCAATACACAGCACACCTGTTTGAAGGAGGTTATATACTTACACGTAATCGTATATCAGGCTAGATTGTTGAATCAAAGGATTCACATCTTTCGCTCATGTTTATGTAAACAGGTTTAACAAGAATTAATAAAGCCGAACATCATTTAAGAACAAATATTCGAAAGTTATAAACAACTATTCAAGTCTGGTAAAAAATCTTTGCTTTATATGAAGTCATTTCTTGGCTAAACGAGAAAACATGTACTTAAGAGTTAATACGGAAGTCGTGACCTACTGAATAAATGTGAAGTTCGTATAAAACTATGCAAAAAATACAGAAATATCAATTAAGTTGTGATTGCCTGCAAAGGTTACTAACTTAAGACATAAATTTCAATGTTTGTTCTTTTATTCACGTATGCATGTTCTGTTTGTAACCACAGGGACACACATTTATAAAAATAAATACGACTGAGGCATACCATTATATTGTATTTAGCTGATCCTGTATTTGGTGGTCATTTTGCACGCATCTGATATGATAGAAATCAATCTCATATTCGTTCTAAACATACAACATCGTCTTTGGGAATTAAGAATTTAGTGTTTTTGTATACATGTTATATGATTCTCCACAAACAGAATCCTTTCTAAGAAACGCGAGCCAATATTAATGAAATAAATGCAAATTCTATCAAGATTCCTTTGCTGTATTTCCACATTAGCCTAGCTGTGTTGGCCTCGGTCATTGAACGACATGCTACATTGTGCTCTGAACTAATTACAAAAGTTCATATACATTTTCAACATGAAGTCCTAAATCACAAGGAATCTATTGATAGGAAATACGTACCAAACCAAATTGCGTCCCAAAACGTTCTGGCACCCAACGTACAGTCAATTATTAAATGAAACTTTATTTAAGTCAAATATATGTCTTTAAAAAGATAATCGATGATCCAAACAGCAAAATTAACGCCAACAACAACACATTTTGTTAGATACATTTGTATTAAATTAAGATAAATTCGAATCGATGACCGAAATTGCCCTTCTTATAAAAAGCATTATTGAAATTAAAGTGTAATTGGTATGAACGTTAAAACGACGCTTTTGGTGTTGTGAAAACCAAACCTGAACATATAAATGTACAGTAACGTCTTTCATTCGTGGAAAAGGAAGAAAAAGATCTGCAGGCAACTTAAGTTCGTAAAACTTTCTTGAAAAGAGTTTGAACACTGCATGACATTTTCTAGCGTATTGCACCATGAATGGTTCTTCTGAGAAATTGATGTTTCTGGAGTTTTTTTTTATTGACAAAACGTGAATGTTATCAAAGTAAATGGGCCACTTGAGAGCAGAGAGATAATAATTTATTATAACCAAGTTTGCATTATTTTGACAAATGAATAAGGTTTTATGAGCGACACATAATTTTCTCTTGCCGGACGTGTTAGATATTCATGAAATGTTTATAATGAGAACTGCATGTGTGCTGAATCATTCACATGCATTTTCCCACAAGAAAACAAAATACGAGTGTTATTTATTCGTACAAGTTATCAGCATTATGCTTAAAGTGTCGGGGATATTTTGTCGTAGCAACGTTATATCTTAACAATTTAATATATACCCGTGATGTGACACGTTATCGTAAGCTGATTTGTATAAGTTGGAAATAATAACATGTTAAGCCTTCTGTTGGTGTTATGCAAAATGCAACAAAATGGTCAGGTTTAATCTTCAGATAACGTATATATAAATACAATTTATCCATGTCCATGTTTAATTGCGAACCTTAAATATTTTAGACCACGAAGAATTATTCTTTTGGAAGACCAAAAAAAAGGAATAGAATAATCTGTTTCCATCTAATAATCACTGAGTGCAGCTTGCCACTCATTTATTCTTTCATACATCTTGTTCTTTGAAATGTCCAGCCAATATTTTCAAATAAATTGTCACTTATTTTGCATTAAGGTCGCGTTATAAAAAGAAAATTCTCTGGATTTCGTTTTCGTTGTGGTCTTTCATTTATAAACAATTATGCAATACTAGATAACAACTAGTTCGCCTTTTAACTTTAATTTTCTTATTTGTTTCTACCAAGAAGAATGTTGATTTAAATTAAGTTCTGTGAAAGATCGATGCTAAGTCGTTTCGTCGTCGACCACTTATTTCGAACCAATCGTTATTTCCTTTCCTCATGCGCAAATATGTTAGCATACGGCGACTAAAAATGTTTGTATTTAAGCATATGGTGTATTCGACCACATAACTAAGAGCAGAAATGTCTCGGATAATAAACGCAATTCAATTGACAATGGGTTACTTTCTAAAAATATATTATTAAATAAAAGCTGGTATTATATATTTGCTTAGTTTAGTTAAGTTATGTACTCGATTATCGAAACTTCCGATTTACTTTGATTTTATAAAAAAGCAGTATTAGTTCATTGAGAATATTTGTGTCATGATTGTTTAGTAATGTTTCAGTAAATATGTGTATATCATTGGTAATTATGGAATGATATTCAAATGCTGGCTAAGTTTTTACTAAACATTTATCGCTTTTTGCTTTTCAATTATAGCCCAATATGCAGTTATCGACTTCAAACGAAAGATCTTTGCTTTGGAACATTAACGTCTCGTTTCCCATTTTAACCTGATTGTAAATGGCACGTTAATTATTATCTCCCGGAAAGGATACATAACACATGATTAGTCGTTCTCAGACCCATTACAAATATATCTTGGACGTAAGTGAATCAAAGTTAATGCGTTTCCGTTACCATAAGCATATTATACTCGCCTACTTCTGATTGGTTTGTTTGAAACAAACAAGAAAGGGAAACGAAGGTATCATGTCAAAAGAAATACATTGTATGCTTAATGTGTATTGTATGGTCTGGATTGTGACCGATGTCATGATGCGCCTATGCGGTAAATTGTTTTAAAATGGAAACCTTTTATTTCACCTTACGCCTTGCATCCAAAATAGCTGACATTCAATATCAGTCATTGACAAATTGCAAGTGTCAACTTTCCCGTCTTAAGCAAACACGTTGACTGGTTTGATAATTCAAAATAGTTTACGTTTTTTAAACCCGAAAAAAAACAGCACAGACAAATTTACAACGTCACTAAAATTCTTACACTTAATTTATTGAATATATGTAATTTATAAATAATAAAAATAAATTTAAATAGATAACAATAAATTTAATTCTGATACAAAAGGATGTGTATGGCAGTGAACCGAAGACAACGCAGACACAACTATTTTTTATGCAACTCTCGTAGTTTAGACATGATATTTCCCAATTAAAAATGAACTGGACAGGTTGCATTTTTGGTCGGAAGGTATTACATGCCCTGTCTGGATTCTTTTAATAGGATCCACTATTATGACACCCATCAATTCAATGATATCATTATCTACCATTTTCCCGATACCATGCATTTCAGTGTACCGAGAAAATATATTATGATGTATAAAATAATTTTTCATGGACCCTGCCGTATTTTAATTGACTAGCATTTGACTCCAAAATGTCGAAGTTAAGATATTAGTCTGTCTGGAAATAATTATCTGAATTTCTTTTTGTGATAACACAACTAACTGATTTATTTTGAATTCAGAAATTAATGAGAAAATACTATGCCACTATCAGATAATTGAGCGGATGCTTTGTATCTTTTACATGCAAGATACACCGATATTGACAAATACATCATCAAACTGTTTTGTCAGAAAATAAAATCGGGATTTACTAGCAGCTGAAAAGAAACCCCTGCCAAAGATGATCGTCATGAATTTTCAAGAATATATTGGAAATTATTTTATAGGAATTAAACTTACACTCTTAAATTTAATGAAATTAAGTAAACAATTGAAAGGTTTATTATCTTTAATTGTTCAATATGTGTATTGTGAATATATTATGATGTAAGACAGTTAGACATTAATGTGACATTATAAAGATGCCATCAATAAAGTTTATTTAAAACATAATATTACCAACTGATTGAATGTATTTCCTAAAACAAACTACATTTAACACAAAAACTATTGTACTGTAATACATCTTCATGTTGATTGTGTTGCTTATATTGTCCAGTTGATATGACTGAGGATATTCAATAACCGAGTCTCTCTGCAGATGCGTGTTAACAACAGCAACGATTGGACGGCATTCTTCTGACACCGTAATACAATATCGGTAATTCAAGACTGCATTCCGAACCGGGAAACTTTCGTCTATCTGCAATATGTAGCCTCACTGTTGACTAGCTCCGATATTTTACGGACATTAGTTCGTAACAAATAGCGACTAGTTCGAGGCTTTTGCAGAAAAGGCAAAAACACTGTACTTATGCAGACACTTCAATATTAATTTTAGGAATTATTGCTAAGGACTATTACATCGTCGCAATATAAATACCAGATTGTGAGCCGCAATTATATGTTTATTTTATTTTGAACAATGCAGTCTGTTGAACACACCCATGTTTAAGTCAAAAGGAAATTTGAACAATTAAAGTATATGTTTACACCTAACAAATCACATTTTGTTTTTTAAAACATCATTTCCTTAATATATTGTTTATAATGAAACTCCAGAAACATCATTATGCGCAGAAGTTTTGTCACCAGTCTTTAATAAAGTTAAATGACAACATGAATATACGTTCAAAGACTTTACATACAATAAGACATTAAACATAACAGAAAAAATAAAGCTGTGGTCATCATCTTGGAACGGCAAATCCAACGCTATGGGGTTTAAACCGGTTAAAATACATGTCAAACCTCACATTAAGCCCAGATATAATCACGAAACACACATGTGCACATAAACATTAACCTCAAAGCATCGCAATAAAAAAAAGAAATCAATACACGAGACTATAGATTTAAATCAATTCCAATTACACAAATCAAATGAAATAATCTCCAGATCAAAACTTGTGGTGTCAACATAGTCTCAAAAAGTATTTTTCACGTCACTGAGAACCGTATGTAGATGTTTTTTGTTTGTTTTGTAAATAGCGACGTTTTAAGGTAATTTGGTATAAGGCATTTATTTCGGAATTTTTGACTGCAATCAAATCCGTCAAATTTAATCATATAAATCTGCAATTGTTGACTAGCTCGCCAACAGAGCACATTAGTTCGAAGATAAACGTTCCTCTAGGGACACTTTCAATACAACTTCCTTCAATAGTCCGTACATAATCAATGGACATTATAACAGAAAACACATCAATATGTGAGAAGAAAATACGTGTATTTACAATAACTCCATTGGATACACCGTTAATTTCGTGTACGAATTTGAGTAAATTATACGGTGCATACTGCATCCTCAAACCTACACAATTCCCTGGTAATTATATAAAGTGTAATAATCTAGTACAGAAAATACATTTAAACATTGAATGCCAAACGTCGATCTGTTTGTTAGTCCAGTTTAGCAACTTATTGTATGCAATTACATATGCGATAATCACGGCTAGTATTATTGGTAGCAATAAAATATACAATAGTGCATTAGTGTGTGTAGCAAGTAATTCCTCATCAACATGTATATTCCTTTCATCAAGCATTAAATCATTCGTGTGGTCCGTTGGATACCCGAACGTGATATTGCTTATATTCTTCAAATAGAAGATAGATATAAGTATGGCGACTATTATTACATAGACTGAAGTGTCATTATTAATAAATTAATCATTAAAATACGCCGCATTTGTGAATGAGAATTAACCCTGTGCGAATCACATATATACCTGAAATCGATTTGGTACAATTACATGCATAATATAAATTTTGTCGGTGTAGTTTACGGCAATCGTAAATATGGTTTACCTAAATATGTAGACATAATATGTGTATCCTTATCAATGATTTTGTGCTATATATTGTTAGATAAAAGTATGTTTTGATGAACTGTTCACCATAATTGAATAAGTAACACTTGTTAGGTATTCCACAATTACAATTTCACAATAACGTAATTACATTATGTATGGATATTTATTATCAAGACCAAATTATGGGTATAATTTAATAACATATAAATACATCAATAATGCCTAAAGCACCTTCTCATACATTAATGTCGATGGTCGTTAGTACTTCCCCTTCGTATCTGTACCGGGTATATAGTCGCGTCTCACTAATATTCAAAAGATATAATACTTAAACTGATTTGATCTGTTTATTGGTAATATATGTTTAACTTGCGTCTTTTTTAATTAAATGTTATTGACTTTTCAATCGCAGATGACAGGTTTTGTGAACAATGTATCATTGTAGTCGGAATAATTATGATTCAATTACATTTTACACAAACTTTATTTTGGTTTCTCAACTTCACATGCACATTAGACATTGAAGAGTTGAAATTATCTTTTACAAACGCATGTTCTCGGCAAATGTTAATCCTGAATGCCAAATTAAAAAAAATAGAAGTTTAAAGTGTTTTCCGTATTCTTTAAATAAGAATGGTTACATGAAATTTACGGTGAACATTATAGACATGATGTACTTAAAATAACGGTTTACTCTTTTCAAGTTGAAGAATGTATTCCTTATCTATTAAACATAAATTTGTCTCTGTAAGACTTCGTATTGTATGTTACAGGATATAACTGATCATTGAAACAATTTTAATCAAACTGTTATTCCAATGGTTAACAGTTATATTAACATGGTTACTGTTATGGTACGGTTTAATAATTCACTTGTCAATTAAGACACCGGACGTCATATATTTTCTAAAAGTGCCTATACAGCAAACTGTTACTTCCAATTGCGGCTAAAGTACAAATATTCTTCAAAATTGCCTGTTGGAAACGCCATGATTTATATTATCAGATGACATTACGTGGATAAAGAAACAGTTTAATCGTAAGATATTATTCTATAATGTGCGTGCGATCAAAAGTTCTAAACATTAAAGCTCTTGATTTACTACAAGGCGAATGCTTTCCCAACGATTAAATAAATGTGGTATGCCAGACCCAAATGATATAAGACAAATACACTTGAACGTCGTATCTGGTAAATAGGAAAATAACGCCTATCCACTGAACCTTCTAAAAACAAAAGATAAATGAAATATACTCTTGTGTAACGTGTTAAATTTAAGCTGTGTATTTACTTTTCTATTCCAAATGACACTAAGGTTAGTTACTTGGTCATTTCCCTAAAATTTAAGACTGATAAACAAGAATCTCCCTCCTGATAAAATTTCCTGAGTTGCATTTCTCATATTTATTTTTTAACAACGGTACTGTCTGTTTTTATATTAAAGCATACCCCACCAAATAAGAATATCTTAATTTTTAGGTAACTTTCGAAAAACAAACACAACAACAACAACAAATGAACGTACATGGCTTTTTATGTCCAACAACTATATGCAAATAATTAGGTATGACCTATGTTAATGTTTTCAATTTCTTGATTTTATATCGTTTACTGTTTTGGAGCTTGTTTAATTGCTTTCTTTTAAAAAACCACATCTGTTTGTTTTCCTAATTAAAAAAACAAAATGTTTCTGACGATTTTAAAAATTCGCTCAAAATCCCCATTTAGAAAATTGAGCGCATTAATACAAATCTGCTGTCGCATTAATGCTTTCTTGATGTAAGCATTTAAAATTCTGTAAACATTTTATTCACCTTACGTCTTGTATCCAAAATAGCTAACTCTTCTTCTTAGTGCGTTATGAATTGCAAATGCCAATGTTCACGTCTTAAGCAGACAGTTTACTGGTTCGCTAAACTAAGATATTTTCCGTTACAAGATCCCAAAATAACGTGACTGTGGACAAAGCTGATATTACATTATCATTTCAATCAATGTATTCTCACGATTGTATTTGATTCAAAGAAAATTTTACGTAAGTCCAACACAAACAAAAATTATGTTAAATGCTTATTTTTAGACTTGATACATCTCAAATAAAATATGAACTGGATACATTTAATATGTGCCCGGACGGAGTTGTCAGCCAACAACTTATTTCATAAAGTACATACAAACAGTGAAAACATGTCCCGTGTGAATCGTGACAAACTTACCCACTCTTTGCCATTCACCAGTTGAATGAAATCATTGGTGTGTGTCTTTCTTCAGATGCTTGGCATTCGTTTCTCTAATAATTTATTAACTAAAGATTTACTAAAATCGTCATGTGTTTTAAGACTAGAAGCGGACTTCAAAATAAGTAATTTGTTCCATCTAAAAGATCTTCCTGGAAATGATTCGTAAAACTCTTCCCAGTTACAATATGATTCAAAATATTTAGAGACTGACGTCTAGAGGGCGAACCAACTGTCAAATAATTGAGCGGATTCATTGTAAATTTAATATTCAAGATACGCCGATAATGACAGAACATATCAATATACCGTATTTTACGAAACAGGAATGAGGAATTACCAGCGTTCAAAAATAATTATTTATATCATATATGCATTATCTACGAATGTATTAAATAATGAGTAAAGAAAATATTCTTTGTTTAAAAAATTGTTAATACAAAAAATAAGGATGAACTATTACTAAAACGTAGGTCTTTATAAGATATGATTTGAGGTATAATGTAACAAAAAACCATTTACCAACTTCAGAACATATTATATGATATTAAACATAAAGAGTGGCTTACCATGAAATTGAACGGTATATATAGAGAAAGGTATGTGCGTTTTGGATAAAGATGTATAGTTTATTATTATCAAAAAATCTGCAATCTCTGCTTACAGTGTTGACCTATTCGCCTATGTTTTCGACTTAACTTCTTAATACAAATCAAGTTTTTGCAATAAACTGTCCGTATGTACACACTTATGTCATGGAATGTGTCATCGGCCTGAGATATATACCAGATTGTCAGACGCATTTTTGAACATTCCTCATGTGTGTAAATAATAAAACTTTTTATTAAAATGTCAAATACTTGTTATTTATTAATTTTGGTTGTTTGGTTTGTTGTATTATTTGAATACCAGAATTTGGCTGATTTCCATTTGCAACTTCATGTTTTGTTTGTGTTTTTGTGGACGAATTGACTACAGAAATTACTGCGACATGAATTTCTAAAATTATTCCTCTACATGTTTAAAAGACAATACAACTGATATAAAATAAAATTATTTTATAATAAGACCAGTTAATTTGACATGTAATTATTAACGTCTTGTTAAAAACTTGGACAAAAATGTTATAAAATTGAGATATTAAAACTCAATGAGTCGTTTATTGTTATGCCTTTCAACCGTTTTAAACTCCAACTGCTTTGCATTGACCGTTCCAAGGCGGTAATCTCAGTTTTGATCCTTTTTCGTGTTTGTTGTCGTAGTATTTTTGTTCATGTACTTTATAGACGATTGGGCCTTTTGCCTTAAATAAAAGACAACCGGATGTTCACGAATTATTTCGGGGTTTTCTTATTCCTATATATTTTCATTACTGCACAACGTAAACATTTTGCATTTCATTGCACTCCAAATGCGTGTCATATTCTAGTTAGTTCTTTTACGAAATGTAGAAACGCATTGATCCAATACATGAATAAATTCAAGTCGGTCTCTAAGAAAACTTGGCTTAATTCATTAAGTATCTCCCAGATTAGCCTGTGCAGTCCGCACATGGTAATCAGGGGCAACACTTTCCGCAAAAATTGTATTTTCCTTTATAAGATACTGCCATAGAACGAATAATTCCATAAAAGCGGAAAATGTCGTCCCTGATAAGCCTTTGCGGACTACACAGGCGAATCTTGGACGACACTTTACGCACATGCATAAAGTTATGTTTTCGAAGAGCACGTTTCATTTGTGCGCCGTTGTATTCATGTACTAGTATATCGTGCAAGTAAACACTTAAGGTTTGGATGCTTAGGCTAACGGAAACACATCTTTGGTGCAATAATGTCTTTTATGCTATTGCTACATCATTACATGTCAAAATCACAATATTCGTCCGTAAAGCAATACAATAAATGTCTGGTTCTCAGGGGCATTAGGCCCATAACTGTTTCGAAAATGAATCAATCCTTCACGATTCCGCCTTTAATGTAAAGATGCACGAAACATGTGTTTGGAAAAGGTGATTTTATAAAATACAAGACGATAAAGTTATTGTTTATTATCTATCCGTACTGAACGTTGGGTTTTATTTGCAGGCCGAAATCTTATTAATGGTTCCGAACATGCTTTTAGAATTGAATTGTTTGTATAATTAATAGATATAAAAAGAGGATATAGAATTAGTAGTTTAATTGATTTGAAGATCAAACAAGGATGCAATGTGCTAGATAGCAAAACGTAGAAGGAAATAGTTCTAAATTGTAATATTAATCAATCCAGTAAGCTCAATGTATTTGTGTATATACATAAAATCATCTGCGTCATAACTTTGTTAACAATTGCTCAGATTGTTGACCTAAACTTCAAAAAAAAAAAAAAAAAA